>JAOSYY010000009.1:2928754-2953169 GCA_025727935.1 Hebomoia glaucippe | reverse complement strand
TATGATATAATTTGTTGATAAAAATAAAAAAGATCTTAAATAAAAATCGGAATAGTTTATTTACATTTTGTTATAATATTTTATTTATATTTAGTACAATTTGGTGCGAAGTCAAAAAAAAATTAAGCATATCAATATTTTAAATCTATGCGTATGGGTAGGAAGTAGACTTCCTGCCCATACAAATAAGGATATATATATTGTTATTAAATACATATATTATCTTTTATTGTTTTAAATTTAAAAATATACACAATAGATGTTCACGTTTGCAGCCTAAAATCGGTCATTTTAAGAATTAAAATTTTATTTTTTTGACTTTACTGTTTTATACGCTCCTAAAATTCTATATTTCAAAACGAGTCTAGCAACTTGTATTATGAAAAGGAATACGAATGATTTCCGTAATACTGTCTACACACATTTTCAAGCCTTACCCTAATAAATAACAACATATGTATTTGCAGCAGAGGATCGTAAAAACTTATCAAACTTTTAAGATTAATGTATAATTTTCAATCGCATTAATCCATCGTCGATTTAATAGACAAGTTGATAAGCTCGAAGCGTTAAATAAATTAAATAATAAAACGCATAATGGCTGCGATAAATACAACCCGTTCGTAACACTCTGCGCTGAGATAAGTAAGCCCTTATAAAACGGACAAAATTAATCCTGGATGAAAGGACTCTCGACGTTGACGGGAAAAAAACTAATGTCATAATCAGCTTTTTGTCAAACGTCAAGGCAAGTTTGCTTTTTAAAATTGAAAATAGCTCAACGACATCGTGTCCCCTGGATGTTATTACGCACAACTGTACAATCGCACACGTAATTGTTTATGGAAATTTTGTCGTATTCTATTATATATCGCTGTATTAAAAAAGTCGCTTAGAAATTTATGATATTTTCGAAGATTAGTAGATAGGAAATTGAAATAAAGTTTGTAGATTGATCGTTAAACAATTGCAAAGTTACCTATTTTAATTTGACGATAGAAGACACTTCATCCATCTTATATATTGCCAATGATTGGAAAAGTTGAAAACTTTACATGCGAAAAGAGGTCGTATATTACAATGAAAAACATTTCTGACGAAAATATAAATACTCTTTGTCTAGAGGTGTAAATTACGTAGGACGTACTGCACAATTTTGCAAGGAGTACAATCCATGTTTTTTGAATCAGATATTAAAAAGAAACCAATAATATATGTCTAATGAACTCGACGTCCAATTACCTAACTCTACAACATCCGTTTGCAACAATTAAGATTGTACTTGCAACTGTAAATACAAAGCTTCTTGCATTGTAATTTTAAAAAACCCATTTACCAAGAATGTGAAAATACAGCATTTATAGCAATTAGTGCTCATACAAATTCTACTGGCAATTTAACTAAGTAATTAGCCTGGCGTTTAATGGTGGGGTCGTGGCCATACAGTAAAATCGATTACATTGTAGGCTCTGCTTAAATGTAGTTATGATTAATATAAATTATCTACTTTATATTAATAGTCATTGAAAACATGATTATTCCTTCTATTATTATTACAAATGATGACTATTATTGTTTGCTTTAAAAAATTAAAATAATAATTGCAAATTTAATGTTAATTCTTGTAATCGTAATCGAAACTAGGTATAATTTTAATAGGCCATAATGTTTTTCTCGGCCATGGTGTTTCTATCGTGAGAAATTAAAACTGTATTTATAACTTTGTAATTATCTGTACTGTTATGAAGCCACTGGTTCGTTACTTGAAACGTCAAACCTAACCTCAAATGCGCACCATTGCTTCATAAGCTGCTTAGTGCCTTGACTCGACTTCTTAAATCATATAATCGAATTTAAATCTTATGGTCAAAGGTTAAGATTGGATTTCTAATGAAAAACTTACGTAATATGACTTTTGCCATCATGATAAAGGAGAGCGGAAGGTGACAATTCTTTCATCGTGCCAAGTAGATAATATCAAAACTTTTTAGTATGACAATAAATAGATTATGATTTTATAATAGGCCCAGTTTGAATCGTACTGTTATATAGCTTCCAATGGCGGCTTTATGTCACATTTGACAGGCGTTGTGAGCTGTGAAATCGAGTTCGATTTATTTAATGTGTACCTTTATACCGTCTTAGGAATTAAAGATTTTTTATTCAAAGATTATTTACAGTTTGTTTAGTTGTATTGACATTGTTATTTTACGAGCTTGGTCGACAAAATTCAATTATCCCGATACGATTTAAATTTGAAAAATTTACATATTTGATACGAAGTTAATTTTTTATGGCAGTGTAAAAAATCACAGGTCTTTAAGAGAAAACATTAACTAAATAATTATCACATCATTAAAAATCTATACGATAATATTTTTAAGTTGAAAAGTTTGTTTGTTTGAACATCCCTTCATCAAAGGTGTCATTAGTACTATCACCTGTCTTCGTTTTCGGGAGCAGTGCCCAAACATTCTGTATAGTTTGGGTATATTTATTTCGTACATAAATCACAAGGCGAATTTACAGTCGCGATCTGTGTCTATAGACCGTGTAATAGGCTCCTCATGTGAATGTCCACTTCAATAAACTCTAAAGAGATACAAAACGCATAGCTTTGCATGTAATATTGTATTATTTACAGTTAGGAAGATATTGAGTGTAAAATATGTTTTTTTTTTGTTTGAAGTATAATACATTATATTCTAATATTATTCTTATATTAATTTATGTATTCTCGCCGTTGAGGTACCTCCTGCTTGATTACTCATATTTTTTTACAGATAAATACAATATAAGTTAATTGAAAAATAAAATAATGCTTGAACAGGTTTTTATAAATTATAACTAAGAATTATATCGATCATGTCGATCAGTAGAAATTTCTTCAAAATCGGTCCCTCCGTTTAGGACTACGATACCACAGAAACAAAAGATACGTCAAATTTATTACACACCTGTATTCAGTCCGGGTTTTAAAAAGATAGCGATACAATTTTTAAAATGGGTTATTTTAGGTTAATAGGGACTCAAAATAAAATACTTATGTACTCTGTTTAACTTTGCTTGAATTGCTCTGCAGCAATTTCACTGTTGAAATATAAGAAAACTAGCATCTGCCAGCGGCTTCGCTCGGATTCTTTAGGGTTCCTCGATAAACGTACTATCCAACACTGAAATAATTTTTCAAATCGGACCAGCGGTTACCGAGAATAGCGCGTTCAAACAAACTCTTCATCTTTATAATATATTATTAGTATAAATTAATAACGATAACACAGGCCTACTAAAGTAATTGTTAAGTCAGTACTTATGTATTAATAGGCAGGCGGTTAATGTTACGTATAAGCACTTAAATCAATTAATTTCACAAACCATTACCTGTTGTATTTACCCGAAACCTTAACGGAATAAAACAATTATGCTACTCACTGTTGGACCAATTGTATGGCCATAAAATTAAATTTATGAATACGAATTAATGTTCTACCCGTTTAATTAAAGTAGGTATAAATACAACTACGCTATTATTTTGTACGTAAGCGTAATTAACTCCCGTTAAATACTAAATTATACTTAATTAGTTTAATTTAGAATACACATACGATTTTGAAATTATTCGCATTGTATAATCAAAATTACAATAGGTATTATGATGTTTATCTTTCAAGTTTCAATACCTACGTCTTAGTTATGACTATGTAAAAATAATTTGTATTGTGTATGGAAAATTTTTTTTAGATACAGTTAGTCTCCCTTTAGCTCATAGGTAAATTATAGTTGAAATTAGGTTAGATAAATCTGGGTTTTTGCAGTGTGGTCGAAAAACCCAAGTCTTTTAGAGGCGGAAGTTTAAAATACAATTATTCATTATTATTAATTAATTATACTTAATAGCCAAATCATCATAAACATATGAAGAATTAATCGTTATGTTTTTATATGAGAATCCCTAAATAATATTATTTAGGGATTCTTTTTCTGAGACCTAAACGAATTATATTTTAAGTCCTATCATTTCGTTTTATACATCTTTGTGTATATAACTCTGAGATATTTCCAACTTAAGCCCTTCTTAATTTAATAGGAAGATTAAAGATGTGAAACGTGAACTGTAGTTTTTTTGTGAATTTAGTTCAGTTCAAATAAAATCAATGTTTTTTTCATTATAAAAATTTAAGTTTAGTAAAATACGTAAATAGTACATAATTTAATAGAAGCAATTATTAAAAAAATAAGATAAAAATATCGTGAAATTGTAGATTTAATAGGTAAAATTGTGTTTAAATCTAGTTTAACACTATTTTATTTTAATATATGATACTCGCGAGAATTTAAGACATAATGGAGTTATAGATAAACTGAAATAATAGTGAAAAATTGATTTACATCAAATTTTCATTTGTACTAGTACAAAATAATCTCGCATACCTTACATAATCAATTAGTAATAAATAATCTTATAGGCTTGTTCGGTTCGTACTTTAAGCGTATTAATATGTCAAGGTCAGAACAAAGTATAATTACAGTTATTGTAATTAGATCTAAAAGGTGATGTGAAAGTCGTATTTCATATTTAGACATGAGTAGGTAATATCAAACTAATTAAGTTGAAAAAGTGTGAATATTTCAAATCAAAAACTTCGTGTAATTCGACCACATGAGGATAATATAGCTGAAAGTTTGTTTTTAAAAGCTGGATATATAATTCGTAAAAATACTAAACTTAAAATAGACGCCACATACGAGTAGATACTAAAAAATTCAAAAGAAAAAACATAAATACCAAAAAATGTTATGGAAATACGAAAAGATAGATAAAAAAATAATTTAAATTTTAAAAGATGCTCCAAATTATATTTCTTATTTAGAGATAAAAAAATTACATTAAGATTGCTAATATCTATTTTAATAATATGCAAAATTTATAGGGATTAATTAATGCAAGTATAACGTATATACATATATAAATTATACGTAGAACGTATATGTATAAGAAAATATATTGTAACGAAACTTTCACATGGTAGATAGCTAATATCATAAATAATTTAGGTTTGCACTTCATAAACATACACACAACAGCTACGCGAGTCACCGCTACTAATAAATTTAAAAATTATGTAAAAATTAAAATCGCCCGCTACCGTAGGACATTTTTAAGATTCCCTAATCATCTTTAACAAGTTAAGCACTGACCTTAATCGCTACAGATTAATTCTTGTACATATTGAAGTGTTTATTGATCAATTAAATATTCTCAAAAGCAATCAAGCGCTCGTAAGTAACTTAATATTCAATTAACGGCTTAACTTATCTATTAGATCCGTGGGACGGACGCTACCAAGGCAGTGACATATAAATGAGGCCAATAACATGCTACTTCGATTATAAACACATTAACTTAAGCCTCCCCTTGAGTTATGCGTTTCTCTGATTTATTCATGCTGATTTAATTAAACATATTTATATAAGAAAGGCTTTGGATTGAAAATGTTATGATATAGTGCGTGGTTGTCATGGCGATGGAATAACATGCTAACACTACATCGATCAAGGTTATTTTATCCAAATATTATAAACAGATAATTGCAAACTAGGTAGATGTTATTGGGGATAAAAAACTATGTTTTTGATAATAATATTTGTAAATAATTAGCGTTATAGCTCAAAAATGACTGGAGTTTGTTCAATATAGCTTTCAAAGTGTATTGCCCTTACTTCCTACGTAGCAACAAGTGGGTATTAATAAATTAGAGATTAAATTCTATTCTTAAGTATATTATAAGTGATATCAATATGTCTTTTAGATATTTGACATACCACACGCCTTAGAGACTGATGGCAGATTATGTTTTTAATTAGATCGAATTACTTTTATAACCGTCTTTAGTTATACGATTATATATATGCTTTAAAAGTTAAAAAGATGTGCCCAATTATATTCTAATTTATTAACTGCTAGCAATATCCACGGGTTTCTTTCGCTTAAGTCCCATAAATAAATGACGAGAATTAAATTAAGTAAGCCTTTTTTATCAGTAATACAGCGAAAGTTCTGTCAAAATAGGATCCTATCATTTCGAAGATTATCTGAACGAACAGACCATCTTCTTTATATCACTTCCTTATATAACTTTATGTAAATTTAGAAAAATTTTGAATTTGAAACAGACAATTCATTATATGTGAAATGTAATGGAATATGCTTTTAAATAATGAAATCAACTGAAACATAGCATATACAAAAAAAATGTTAATTTAAAGTACATGTGAGATCTTACTTTTTGAAAAAGTGTCATAAAGTTGAATAGTATTCAGGGTTTAACCACTCAGTCGGTTTCTAAGGCGTGCCCGATAAGGGTAATGGCAGGCTGACGTTTGTTCACGTAGCCACATTATTGCCCACTAATGATAATAATTTTCACGGTCGAACAAACTCGGTCGGCAGTTGGACCTTATTATAATAAATTAATGGCAGTGGGCCCTAATGGGTCTCGGACGTAATTACATACAAACTAGAGGGTCGGTGAAAAATCGCCAGGTCGCATAGATCGACAATTATTACATTATGAACAAAGGATAGATTTAAATATTCTAGTTTTCGGTATTAAAACTAAGTAGTAAGCTTTACTTATGTATAAAAATATATTATACCACGTCATTTAAGTCGTATTGGTTTTAATTTAATATATATGACGATATTGGAATAAAAACTAACCTCATTTCTCCTTACCATTAGTTTCCTACAAGTAATCGTTCTGTCAGTTCCGTCAAGCCCTTTCGATAATTATTTGAATGAATCCTAATAATTTATAAGTTCCGTTCGGGTCACGTACCACCATTCATAGATGAATAAGTCGTGAAGTGCTGTGCTCGTTTCAATATCAGTCTATGAGTTTCCGAATACTCGAATTAATGTAAGGCCGGCAGCAGAACGCCCGAAAAATGTCAAATGATGTAATATAGCTAAGGCCTTAAGGTTGGCAACGCGTCTTCGAGATCTACAGATCTTGGAGGGATCCATAGGCGACACGAATCGCTTAGTATAAGTAAACTGTATGCACGTTTGCCTTTCTACCGCGTAAAAAATGAAATAGACAAATAAACAGTTTGATATACCAGAACAAATTATAAACTGTTTGTATTATAAGTATTATATATACCTACTTTAAAACTGTTAATTTGATGTTATTGTTAGAAATTTTAATTGAAATACAACAATTAAAATATCTATTCGTTATTTACCTACATCTATACACAGATAAAATTGATAAAGACAATATTTAATACAAAGTCAGACCTTACATATATTTTTAATATTTCTAATAAACTCGTATATTTTATCTAAACACTAGCTGACCCAGCAAACGTCTTTTTGCCAAATAAAAATAGGGGTTGACTGTAGAGGGGTGAAAATTGGGGGCTGTATGTATTTTATACGCTGTATCATAAAAAAGTAAAAACAAACAATTTAATCCAAAAATAAAAAAAAAATTAAGGGTGAACAACCCCTATCACTTAGGGGGATGAAATATAGATGTCCGATTCTCAGAGCTACTGAATATGCATATAAAATTTCATAAAAATCGGTCGAGCCGTTTCGGAGGAGAATGGGAACGAACATTGTAACACGAGAATTTTATATATTAGATATTATATGTCAAAGATTTTTTATAGAATCGTTGATACAAACTCTACCAAATTTTCATTTTGATTTGGTTACATTGTATAACGTCACGATGGTCTAAAATTACTTGGAAACTTCCAAACGGTTATAACGAATAGCAAGTAATTAAGTAATTAGCCGGTGTAAGTAAATGTATAATGATATTCTTGTATGTCACCGTATTAATATGCAGTAGGTAGTGCCTGGGTGGCAAACCGCAACCTCTCCACTTCGTTGCGCTAATTCCCCACGCTTGTGCTCATAATCCTTTGTTGCTTGTAACGATTTACTTCAAGTGACACTTTTCTTTTTTATTTTAATCTTTTATTACTTAAAGGTTTATAACTTTACCAAACAGATATTAAACGTAATGCACGTTGCGTAATGCAATAACATCACTTACATATTAATGTCGTTTTGTTTTATGGTCAATAAATGTTTAAATACGTTAAGTGAAGGTAAATTATCATATAATAATAAATTATTGTGCAATCTATTATGGCTTTTGATTACGAAGTATTGAATGTTATAACGCAATAATTAAATCAGGAAATGTCTTAATTGAAAGATGTTACAGGAAGCGAAAAGGCTGGATCGTTTTTTAACGCAAAAAGAAGGGTGTTGTAAGTTTGACGCGACTGTCTATTTGTGTCTGTAGCAGTGGAACTCGTAAAGAAATTGATCAATTTTTGTTTGAAAGCTGTCGTGGTCGAGATCGTTTTGAGCTATAATTTATATAGAGGTAGGCGTTTGATGAGAAAAAATAAATATTATTTAATACTGTGTGCACTGATAAGTGTGCGACAACTTAGACAAATTTCATATTAAGAAGCAGTGAATACTACTATTTATATACAAAAAAAACGATGATGGTACTGCCCTCAGTCTTTAACAAAATAAATTGATAATAAACCTTCGCAGATTTTCTATCACTACTCTACCTCAAATATCTGTAGTTGTTTAAAAGTACATATGTAATAGTCAAATGACCTTAGAACATAGCCAAAGCTTATATTTTATAAGGACACATATAGATAATAAATTTTTCGTTATAGTTGTTTAAGAAAGAGATTGTTATAGAAATCCTTCAATCAGGTACCATTAGTTAAATTTACAGAGCTATATAAATTTTACACATATAAAAATACATATTTAGTCATGTCCACCATTCAATCGAAATAGTGATGTATAGTTTAAAACACGAAGTAGCATTTGATATGGAATTAAGGTATTACGTGAGGAAAGTCGCAAGCAGTTGCCAACATAATCTTGAAAGCAAAGCGAACAAGTAATACTTACCCGATAAGTACGTACTTACGTATAAGCAAATCGGAGTAGTTAGCTGCGAGACAAGCTTCGTCGAAGGAAATGCGGGGAGACCGCAAGAAGCCTTATAGAGACGGCGTCGCTCGGAGGCCTCCAACTAGTTACAGCTTAAGTTACAAAGCTTCAGCTTACACGTTTAACCATGCTTAAGAAGTCGCATTTCTTATACTTTTGTTCGTTACATTTGTATTTCTGCTTATGTAATTTAATTGCAGAGACAAGTAGGTAGATATACTTTACAACACGCGTGTCATTAAAAATACTTTTAATACTCTATGATACGATTAGTCAAAAAACGCTAAATGGAATATAAATATATTTTCTAAATATGACTTTAAGATTGTAGAGGGATCTTATAAAGAGAAAATTAGGAAAATTCACCTGGCAACACATAAAAATAACACTCATATTTTTGCTTTACACAATTGTCTTATGTATCAATTTAAAGATTTCAATCAAATATTCTTGGACCCATTATATGCCTTAAATTATTGTTATCAACATATGAAGCTCACGCGGGTACAAATGCGTTCAAGTACTAGTATGATACTCCTTTATTTTTAACAACATTGTTATAAACGATTCTATAACGTATCTAATTCGTATTACAGGTTAAACTTGACCGCACCGTTTTTAATATGTCTTTGAAATATTAGAGCTCTCCTGTACTATGACTACAAACAAATACACAGAACAAAATTCAATATTTATATGCTCGTATATAAAATTCTCGTAACCAAAGACCTCAGAACCGACTTTATCGATTTTGATAAAATTTTATATGTATATTCGGTAAGTCTGAGAATAGGTCGTAAACTATTTTCTATATTTGTATGTGATTAACGTGACCCATGCCAAAAATTTGATGTTTTTCTACAAAATGTTTATTTTTATTTTTTTTAGACTTGACATTAAAAAATACATATAACTCTAAATTTTCACCCTTCTATCAGCAATCTCCCCTACATTATATAGTAAAATAACGTTTACCGGATCAGCTGGTTTATTTATATAATTTGTTGCAGGAGTGAAGGATGATTCCGATGACGTATCCAGTAAAAGTTGTGGTGATTCTTCAGCATTGGCAAAAAAACAGAGAAAAGCAAGGACAGCGTTCACAGACCATCAGTTACAGACTTTAGAGAAATCCTTTGAGAGGCAGAAATATCTTAGTGTACAGGACAGAATGGAGTTAGCTGCTAAATTAGGACTCACGGATACGCAAGTCAAGACCTGGTATCAAAATAGAAGGTTGGTGTATAATATAATTAATAATATTTATATAGAAAATATGAAACTAATAAAGTAACTCGCTCTCCGTGATTCTACTCGCTTTTATTTTCGATAAAATATTTTTAATATCAAAAGAAACCTTACAAAATTAAACACTTTCGAGTAAATCTATCCGATATAATTTATAGTGAAAGTTCGTCACATCCGAAAAAGATATGGAACAGAGAGATGACAATTTTATAAATCATATTTCTAATATAAATAGGTTCTCGTAGATAATTTCATATGCATTTAGGAAAAGCTGTTATTTATACGTTACAAAAACACACTTCACTTTAGTATAAATTTTCCTGTAGCGATTTAACGGGTTAAACTTTACCTTTTTACTCAAAGTTGCTTTCAAATTATTCATTGTTAATAGAATGAGCGAAAAGAATATTTCGCACTTTCCAAATTATGTAAAATTTTTAAAAAGCTCGACAATTCCAGTTTGAAGAATATCAATCTAGCGTGTTCCTTGCACAATCATTTTCTATAACAGAAATGGGGCATTTCGAAACATTAAACTTCCCTCTACGTGACTGTACCTACCTGTATTTGATTAGAATATTATACGCTTCTCGTGAGATCGCCGCCGGAACGCGCAGATCAATGCTGAGTCAGCTGTACAGTCGTGAAGTTAAATGTTTATGCTAAGATTATATATAGACTACATGTAAATGATTTTAAATAAGGTTTATGATTACAATTACAAATTCTATTAAATTTTATTGATATAAAAGTAAGTATTTTGCGCTTTTTCATCGAAATCGCTGAACCAGTTTCAGTGAATTTGGATTGAATAGTTGTAATTCAAATAACAGGTATTTACTTTTTGCGCAGTTTAAATAGTAGGGTTCCGTTAGTTATATAACACACTAAAACAAAATACTTGAAATTTCATATAAACTTGTAAAAAGGAAAGCCAATTCATAATTTATTGATTTGATGTATGCAAAAAAAACCACTTGAGGTGCTTATAGGAAGTAGATATGAATTTTTTATAGTGCTTCTAGTACCTAATACCATTGTTTAAAAGATTGATTAAAACGGTAAATATTTGAACTCAAGTTGTGTTTATTAAGTAACACTAGTTTATTACTAATTAATTTGTTTTAATTATGTATAATAATTCTAGAAGTGTCTTATCGACTTGAATGTACTAGGAGCGGTGATTTCAAAAACAAACGATAATAATTAGGGTCTTAACTGCCACCGGCCGCGGCACATTTAAGCGTTACAACAAAAACCATAATGATTTAAAAACCGACTTCCACTATGATTAACCGTATAAAAATTAATACCTTGTTATACTTACTAATATGATATTTTTTATTACAATTGATTTCGGTATCATGTTTGAACGTTTTAAATAAGCCTTATCATACAAATATAATATATATTTTTCCTTAGTTTATCAACGTATTTTTAACGTTTGTATTGTTTTAGAATTAGAATATACTTTAGGGTGTAGGTATATGTCATGTGCTTAGATGGGACTGGCAGGTATAAAAAGAAAGTTTGTGACACCTGACAGGTGACATAAGAAGTAATAGCGTTGTATGGCCAATTAACGACTTCTTTATTAGTTATGGTGAATTAATTAGACTTTTTTGTTTAGAATAATTGATGAATGTTTAAAGAAAGATCGATGATATGACGGAATTAGCAATGTGACAGCTGTCATTGTAAATGGTAGAAAAAGGCAAAAGTCTATAATAAATATTCATATAACCACTTAAATAAATGTATAAATATATAATTTTTGTCATCAACAAATCAATATTGCTAACAGATATTGTAAATTCAAACAGTATGCCGAATCCATAAAAACATATCTAAGTTACGTAAAATGCTTACAAAATTTCACGATTTATATAGTTAATATAATTTAGGAAGAAATTTATTATTATATGGATAAGGAAAAATGTTTGAGGTCTTGTCAAAAAATATATTGAATTCTGCTAATTTTGTAGCTCTCAATGCATCGATTGTTACGCCCACAGAATTAGCATAACATAGTATTTCAGGTTACTTCCACAGGAACATTCAAATGGAGTATTTCTTTGTTTAAGATACTGTTCAAATATATACTGTGGTACAGGCGCCGCACACTGTCATCCGCCCAGTCTAGAGCTTTTTCTAACGTTTTTTGCTAACGTTTTTGTTAGTTTTCCATAATTTTTGTTAAACTAATGTTTGGTCTTCGATTTTTCGGTTCGTGAAAGGGTGTGAAATCGAAGTTAATTGAAGGATGTAATAGCTTTTGTGTCCATTCTCTACTGTTTTGCGCCGACGAAAAATATTCTCACTAAACGTTTTCCGGATACAAATGTAATGAGCGACTACCTTATAAGTTAATATACATTTCAAATGTTAGATTTACATTATGGTAACTTATTTGCTCTCGTGTTCGTCCATGACTTATCGCTTACTAAATTTTTGATTATTTTTCATAGAAATGAAAGTTCAGACTGTAGTTATAGTGTCGATATTACGTTAATATGTGAAGAACTACTTAACTCCTCAACCTTCAATTTGAAGTTTTGACGTGTCTATCTGTGATTTTTGATTTTTTTTTGTTATTTGAAAACTAACCAGATCATGATATTATTTAGCTTTATATTCTGAGATCTATCAGGTGTTTCATTATCTGTCTGAGTTTATAAACCATTTTCATATTAATAAAATAATTCCAATTAGCTGTAAGATTTGATATAGTTTTAGTTCATATTAGAAAGTTCAGAATATTAAAAAATATATAATAAAAATAGCTAAATTCTTAGGAAAGAAATTGACTGATTTAATAAATAACTACTGGGGCTAGTAGATGTAAATATCTTTTTTGTTAAATAGAAAACGTATAAACGTAATCCAAGGTTAGGATTTGGATAAAAGGTTCGGGATGAATGTAACGTGTGAATCAATCGTCGGCACTTGACCACATCTAAAGAAGACTTTGCAAGTCATCGCCGTGCCGGCGCCAACCGAACGCTTATTACAATGCTTCCAACGCCTAAATTGATACTTTTTACAATACTTTTGAATCGGTAAATTGGTTAAATTGTTTTTGAATATACAACACTCAGCAGACTGCATTTTTAGAACGATTTAAATGAAGTTAAAATTGAGATGATAAAAAACCAACGACAAATCATCAAACGGAATTATAACCAAACAATCTCGATCAAGTCAGCTTTCAAATAAAAACCTTATCAAAATCGAAATATACTCCTAGGTATAATTAATTTTATTTCGACGATTCGGTTTAATTATACTGCACGTTTTAGCACTTACGAGATTTCCATCTATGAAAAGATAATCTTTCGCGCCTTAGTACTTAGCCTTGCTGTAAATATAGAGAAATCCTTCCTTTTGCTTTACTACAAGGTCTGTTTAACACTGAAATTATTTTTTATGTAGTAGGAAGACAAAGGAAGATAGAGGTCACCTATACTAAGCGACTCCTGTCACCCATAGACACCTACAAGATCAGTAGAACTAGAAGGGGCGTTGCCAACCTTAAGTCCTTAGTCATTTTGTCGTTTTAGTGACATTCTGATTATTTATTTATTGTTTCGAGAATTCTGAAATCGAAACGCGCGCAGCACTTTACGACTTTTCCATTTATGTACGATAGTACGTAACCCGGCTGGCACATATAAGTAATTAAGAGTTCCTACCTCCAGATTGAATACTCGAAATGCATGTGTTTTTGACATTCTTCCGGCCACAGACAGCCAGTACCCGAAACAGAAAACAAATCACATATTTCAAAATGCAACTGCGTTCCGAGCGGGACTTGAACCCGGTGCTCCGGCGTAGCGGTTGAAAATATATGATAAAGGTCTAAATCATTCAACGCTGGTGAAGTCGTAAATTCATAATATGCCGGGAGGCATCGTCACAGTGCCAATGGCGGCGTTTATCGGCGTTTAGACGTCGCCGGCATGTAATCCGCAACCATTACCTTATGACGCATCGTCTAATGACATATCTGCATATTGTGTTCGCTATGCATCAACGATATGATATTTTTTCGTTTTCTCAATTCAACCCGGCCTTTACGACTCATATTTGCTTTTAACCTATGCAATTTATAAACATTACTTAGCGATATTATGAGGCGATTATGTTTTTATATTAATCAAAAACAATAATTATAGTACGAATGTAAAAAGTGACCTGAAGTCCATTATAATATAAGGATTGCATTTATTTCGTGTTCTGTGAATAGGTGTAATTGTTATATGTTTTTTTGTTTAATTAAATGTTAGAAATTTTTGCTACCGTGTAAACATAGATGTAAATTCTGATTTACGATTGTAGTTAACACAAAATAATACACATTCTAAGTAACTTTCGACTAAAAATCATTAAACGACGAACAGATCTTCATAAATTATACCTAACAATGATATAGATCATATAATATTTTAACAAAAATAGCATGAAAATTAGCCCGTTCATTTAGAAGCTAAAATGCCACATATAAACGCGATGATAGAAAGACGCGTCTAGTCTATAAAACCAATTTTTAAAATAAAATTAGACCTTAATTATGATACAAGGTTTACCTTACGTAAAAGAATTGACTTACACTTGCATTCCTTTCTCTAATATAAATTTTTCTCTTAGACTTATATGAAAATGAATTCATATAGAATATTCTATTTTACACCATATATATTACTGACACGTTAAATATGTCTATTATAAACTGTTTTAATTTTTTATTATTCATTTTACGTATGGGCATATAAGCCTATGAGTAAAATGAATGCGGAAAATCAATGGACACAAATTACTGATTCGTATTTACGCACTCGTGGCATTGTTTAAACTATTATTAATAATATAGGTATACGATTTATATAATATTATATTATGGTGCATTTTAAATATAATCAGTAGAGCTGTTAATAAATAAACCCATAAATACATAAATGCAATGAGTGTTTTAACGCGTCAATACTTTATGCTCGTGTTAAAAGATTTTTATTAATAAGACCAATCATTTTTGGTTTTTAAATCATTGTTTATATACATAATTCAATTTATATAGCCCGAGAAGCCTCTAGCAATGCTATTCCATAAATGATGTACATACTTCGATCGCAAATTTTTATAATACTTACCAGTTTTTTTTAATCTCTTAAAACAGGCTTTAAGGCTGCTCTAGTTGTCAAATATCAAAAAAAGGCTTATGATAATTTTTATCAATAAGAGTAATATATAAGGGAATAAATTATCAATTTTCATGAGCTTCCTTATGTGGGAATTATTATTTCTCGTAATCTTAAAATTAAACAGTCACAATCGAGTTTATTAATAAAATAAAGTTCCAAGAATATTAAACAACTATTTTAAGTCATAACAGCGATTACGCAGGACAATTACATTTTTTGTCTGAGTTGACTATACAAGGACAAAAGTCATTTGCTGACGATTACATCTTAACACGGTATGTAATAAAGAAAATTAGTGGTTTATTCACGACCATAAGAAGATTAAACTTTATTACCTGACCGAATCAATCGACCGACCAACGTTTTATTATCAGCAAATATTTCTTTCCCTTTGTGATTGACTGCGTATAACTTTATTCGGTTTCTTTCGGTTTTTTTTCTAATTTCCTAAAAAGTGTGTAACATAGAGTTAAGTTTGAATTTTAATGCTACTATATTTAGTATCAATCCTTAATAATATGTATATATTATTTTAAGAGTGAAAAAAGTTAAGTATTTGTCAGAATAATTGATGGATATATTATTATACGGAATCCCAATGATTTTTAAAAGGGGCTTAAGGTACGCCTTGTCACATCAGCTATCTACCTTCTCAACATTTTCGTCTCTCTAGTCTCGTGTCATCCGTCCAACCTTCTAGGAGATTAGCCGAAACACATAGTCAGATAGACATTTATAAATTATCTTGTGGTCTATATACTTTTATATACAGAAAAAGGCTGTTATTTTGAAAAATCTTAACAAACACACTAATGTCATTTGTAACTATAGGTTAGGTTCTACTTCTGGTCGTGTCTGTTTGATAGGGATACATTTCAACATTACTATTTAGTAAGTATATAGTTATATATTTATATCATGATAACATTTGGCCACAATATCTATTTTGGTTCAATTAAAATGATAGATATTATCTCAATTGTGTGTTTGGCTACCATTGCAAAGCTGGGGAAGAGCCTGTATGTAAATAAAATAAATATTATTTTATTAATATCATATTTTCTAAATGGTCCTGTGTATTAACTTATTGACTGGCGATAAATTCACGCGGAGTCATAAATAAGATCACAATTTTACAATATCAGGAAACACGATTTTCATCTTAAGGTGAGTTAACGTATAATTTCAAACTTTTTTATCCTATTATTTAGACAATGTTATTGTAATTAATATCTTCGAATTACATAAAAAATGGTTAATAAGATTAAAGGTTTTGTTAATTAGATGTGTCTGACATTGTAGCCTTAAAATGAAAGGATACTTGAGAAGCGTTTTTTGTTTTTTGAAAGTCGATATACTTGAGAAGATATAATTTTTATGCGATAGAACGGCAAACGAGCAGACAGTTCACCTATACTAAGCGATTCCTGTCACCTTCCTGTCACCAAGATCAGTAGATTTAGAAAACGCGTTGCCAAACTTAAGGCCTTACCCATATTACATAATTTGGCATTTTTATAACGTTTTGCTGCCGGCCTTACTTATTTTTTTTTCGAGTATTCCGAAATTCTTAGACAGAAATCGAAACGCGCACAACTTCGTATTGTATCTGATATAATCATCTTTGTATCGGAGGTTAGTCAATGTTATCATTTTAATCATGTAGTTTTTATTATTATAGCACAGATTTAATTAAATCATAAATGCGAAATGATTGTTTGATTGAATCACGATATTAAACAAACACGTAAGTCTCAACACTTCTCCCTCATAGGTGAGCGGTGAATATGGATTAGGAGGATATATGGTCCACTAATTTCTTATTATAGCCGTGGTGTGATCCATGCAACTATTGAACATTAAACATGGACTATTTAATAGCATTATACTTGTTAAATTGTTGCTTTATCTGTGCAAAAGGAAATTGAAAAGTGTTTAACAAAATTTATTACGTCACAGCTTTTTATAAAGGTGAAATGGTAAAAAATATGAAAATATCTTTTATGTCAAAATATTTTTTTACACTTAAACTATTTTCTCCTGACGTTTAGAATGCAGCAGACAATAAATATTTCTCGTTCGGATAAATCGTGTTTAATTACGCAAATTCGATTTTTAAAAATCTATCTTTCTTTTCTATATTGCGGTAGATAAAAACAAAATAGTTTTTTTTAAATAATTTATAGAATAATTTTAATGTATTATAATTATAAATAAATCGGGATAGATAAGTGTGCGCCTTTGTCCTAATTCTCGTAAAGTGCTTGAACATTTAGTGCAAGATTACCTATCTATGTAATTCCTTGCAATGACCATTTTTATAACTTGAAGAATAAGAGAAAAGCATCAGCAGTGTAAATCTTTTGTGAAATAAGCAACATTATAATGATAGTCATAACATATAGTGAAAACAAGCTCCCAAGAACATCAGTTTAATGTGTCTTCATTCTGTCATTGCTTTGTAACAAGAAAATATTATTTTTATAATACAATAATTGTAAAACGGCATCCGTGTGACCACACGTTCCTAATGACATAATACATAGGTTCTGCGGGTAGCTACCAAGAAACGGACTAATCGTTTATAGCGAACCCTTTCAAATTACACCCGTCAGAGACACGGGATTCAAACGAGGACGCTTAGGTCGCTGGGTTTATCATTTAGAAGCTAATAATCATATTGCGAATGCCATTTTTGGATTTGCCCGAATTTTAATACCGGATTTCGATTCTCTCGTAGTTTATAATTTACCAGTTCTAAGTTTAGACCGTGATTCAGATGTTTGGGAATTTAATTAGAGCAATCGACAATAGAATGATGTCATGGTATTAATTTCCAATTCCCCTTCCTGCGCTTGACGTTCTACTCGTATAATATTTATGTTGAGACAACATTCGAACGATAAATTTAATATAATATACGCCGCAGTACAAGCTCTCTAAGTACACAATTCCCAAAAGAACACTCGTACTGTCTCTAAAACTTTCTAAGCAGCGTATAAATAACGTTCGAATAAAGCTCAAATTGGGCCCGACGCCCGAATACTAAAGGGGCTTAAGTGTAACGCAAACGTTTCAGATCGATGAATGTATTCCTTGTTTGTTTGTTGTACAAGCCGAATTCGCATCACGTCGTCCAAATACTCAAATCGAGATAAATAAACTCCCCTTTTAAGAGGTCGTAAACGTGGACATTTTAACGGACGAATTTCGCCTTTAACGTGAGCCGTTAAGGCGTGTTTTAGGGTGAGTTTTCACGAACAACAATTGAATCAGTTCACGCAGCATCAAATCACTAAACCACGGGGCGGAGCGTACTCAGACTCCGCCGGGGCTGCGAGGAACAGAGAGGGGCAATCTTGCTCTCGCGTATCGTCTTTGGTTGGAAAGAGTAAAGTAGCGCCTGCTGAGATGTCTTGAGATGGTAGGTCGAATTTTAAGTGCCCGCGAGCTTTTGTTCGTAACCCGCGGTGAAATAAAAGAACAGTGTCACTGAGCAGATTGCCTCTTATTCAACACTTGACAATTAAATAAGTGCTCTTGAGTGTTCACTCCTCGAAATAACCCGTCACAATGTAATGATTAATGGGCGCCGAGATGCTTTCTATCGATCAACTGTCAGCTACTGATAATTATTATGAACTGGTAATAACTTTAAAAGAAAATAAATATATGCGTGTATCGAATGATTAAGTATCTCATATTCTGCTGTAAATTGATAAGTATCTAGATGTATAGGGTTTTTGGTTTATGAAATCACACAGTAGAATACAGGTAGTTGATTTAATAACTTATACCTAACTGTAGGCGGTTAGGTATAATTTGACAGATTTATACCTACTTTTGACATTTTAATTGTACCTATTGTAATTTTCCAGTATTAAACGAAGTAATTTCGAAACTTCGCCCACAAAACACTATGTAATTCGTGGTAATTTCGTGAAGTACGATGATACATATAAATACAATTATGATTTTTTCGATAGTTTATCATTAAATAATTAATGACATGTAGGTAGGTAAGGTACCAAGTCTAATGCTTGTATGGCAGTCATACAAAATAACTTTAAAACAAATTGTATCTGTATTATTTTCTACATTTCTTCACAAACTTTACCAAATATAACATACAAAACACAAATTCAAGTCTAAGTTCCGTAGGGATAGGCAGATTCTACTGCAGTCCTTTTGCTACGATCTTGAAATACCTCCTTTCTCTTTGTCTACTCTCATCAAGGTTCCCATTTTAATCAGTTGCTTACAGAATCTCTTGACGTAACTTTTTCCTAAGACATTCTCGGTTTGGACTCAGGAGGACCTTTTAAATCGATTAGCTTTGACACTCTCCTTGTATTTTGTATTGTTTGGCCATCTTTCTTGTTCATTCGCTCTACATGCTTAAACTAACCAAGCTACCCATTTTGAGGTTTTCAATCAATATGTAGTTCACACTACATCTCAATCGTATAACGTAATGTTTAAAACTCAAATTTAAAAAAATTTCAATTGTACAATTAATGCAGTTTTAATAAAATTTGATTAACATCCAAAACTGTAGGGTACATAAAAAACGCACAACGAAACATCTGAGGCCCTATCCATTTACATTTAATAAAATTAAATGATGCATTTAGAGAAATTAATTAACGAGGTAACCACTGAAGCGTCTTCTCACAACCGCGACCCCTTGCGAATGACAATGGCGGTCCCTAATAACGAAAGTAATAATGATGCGCATAGTAATAACTCCCTACAAATTAATAAAAACCTCACTCGATGACAATAACAAGCCACTTCGGAACTAATCGGCAACTGGAGGACGAAATTTAATTTAGCTGTGTAGGGGAACTACAGCCTAATTTGCCTTTAACATAATCGTAATAATAAATAGTATGAAACGGCAAGCTAAAAGCAATATATTTTATTATTATTTTAATGACAGATTATATCTTAGCTACATGACATTACTAGATACTAATGCTGAGCGGTTTCGTCTTCAACAACATTATGAATACACTTATAAAGTTGAAAAGTAAGAAGTGCAATTTATAAAAATAGTTATTAGCCGTAGAAACGTCCGTTAAAAAAAAACTGTTTGCTATAATTTCCCTATATATTTTGTAGAAATGCTGTTATTTTGATATTTGAAGCAGAAATTAAATTTCTAGGTATAGATAATCGTTTTATTCCCATTTTATTAACTTGCGTAGAAACCACGATGAAGTTCCGTGATAATTCACAAATCTACGTTTCATTGGGTTAAACGCATCATTTATTTTCAGAGCAATAAAACTTGATAAATCGTCTTGCTTATTTCTCTTCTTAACATAACCTTCGCATTACGTCAGAACGTTAAATAGATTTAAAAATCATACCCCATATCTAGTAGCAATCTCAACCCTTCTCAGCGAATCATATAAATCAAATTAAAGCACTCAACCTCGCTTCAGCGATTATATGAGTGTTCAAGACGTTTTGTCAAATTTATTATTTTATTTATTTATTTTTTATTACTGGCCTCATTGTGGCATCTTCATTGTGCTCTCGAGTGGTCTGTGACAAATTTGATGACTATTGGGGTCACCGTCAGCGTAGGGTTAGTGATCTATAGGTTTAAGGGAACTTTGTATGAGAATAATAATTTTAAACTCCATTTGAGTTTATAATGTGTGAATTCTTTCTGACATTTGTACGATTTAGTTATCCAAATATATTAATACGATGAGTTAATGATCTGTAAACTTTTTATTTGCAAATTTTTTGGTTGATTTAATTTAAAGGAATGAAGTAGTGATTTTTTAAAAAGTTTCCATAAAAAAATGTCACTATATTGTGTGGTGCGGTTGATGTTAAAGGCAGAACAAAATTAGATATTCGATTAAAACGCATATTACTTGTGAAATCTTGATATATACCTAGTTCGCATTTTATACAACGCAAATTAAATGTTTACTCATACGATTAAGGTCTACACAATAAAACAGGCAACGCAATAAAGTTTTAAGCGATTAAGAATGTCGGCATTAATATTTAATCGGTGACTACAATTACTCGATTTAAATATATATTTCATTCTAAATTCTTCGTTTGTTAAACTCTAAAGTAGAAATTAAATGGCTGCTCTCTGGACTAGTGATCATGTGAAGTGTTTTTTTAAAGGACCAAATGGAAACGACAAACGGCGGTCGGGCTGGAGTTGTTAGCTGAGGCTGGCAACTATGCTGCGTTCCAGCGTCTGTACGGTGGCTATTGGGCGGGCGTTCCAGCATATCCTGCTCAGCCGGCGCCTGCTGCCGCAGACCTGTACTACCGGCAGGCAGCCGCCACTGCGGCAGCGGCGGCTTCCGCCTCTGCTAATACATTGCAGAAACCTTTACCGTATAGGTAAGTTATAATCACTTCGTTATTGCCAAGTGGACGCCGGAGACCTTCCTGGACCGCCTTTAGTATAACCGCAGGTACATGGCCAGTGCTGTCGGTTAGAACATCCGGTAATTTAGGGCACTGGGGCTAATAACGCTCGTGTCCTTTCGTAAAAGAAATCGTTATGTAACTATTTTCATTTTATATTACAGTTACATAAAATATATCATCTTAGACTAATCAGTAATTTATGCTGTACTAAGCAATAACGTAAGATTTCATTTGCCTTAGGTATAGCTATGTAAAGCGTTTGATACAATATCATAATTATTAACAGGTTGTATCCTGGTGCGCCATTGGCTGGCGTTCCACCGCTGGGTTTGGGGCTCCCAGGTCCTTCAGCGCACCTAGGCTCTCTAGGGGCCCCTAGTCTCGGGGCCTTAGGTTACTATGCCCAAGCACGCCGTACACCCTCTCCTGACGTTGACCCGGGGAGTCCTTTGCCACCTCCCAGGTCTCCACGGGAGCCGTCTCTAGAAAGACGATCGGACGATGATGATGACGACGAAACTATTCATGTGTAATACGTAAAAAAGTGATGAAAACATTCAAGTGACTAGCTCCCGGTAGTGAAGACGTATCAGTGCACAGTGGAACAATATTTCGCTCGTGCCTCGATGTTTAAAGACTTGTATTTGGCACTTGTATTGATTTAAGCACTGTGCTTAGCGTGAAATCTCGAAACTACGGCGTGGGACGTTACTTGTCCATAATTTTGTGATATTATAAGCTCAGTTTCAATGTAGATATAAGTGATGTATTATATAAATTGATGTCGTTTATTAGCAATTAATTATAGATCAAAGATTAAATCCGCTTATTTTACTGTCTGGAAAGTGGAAAATTCTAAAGGAAAGTATTTTTTTTATTTATTTCTTTAATTTATGGCTACTCTTTGCATCCTGTAAATAATTTGATTTTAATCAAATTTCAAATAATTATTTTTCCTGGGTCGTATTCTTAAAATATATTCTTTCGACAAACGCTGCAAATGTATAAATGCCATAATAATGTTATGTTAATATAAGATATGCACATAGAATTATTAAAATTTGGATATTATCCTGATATTATTCATATATATGTTAAGATCCCGACGTTGGTTTGCGGGAAATCACATAGTTAAAATTCGTTCGCAATACGGCCCATGAATTTAAATTACCCAATTTGTCACCTAAGTACGAATATGAAACTACAATCTTAAAAACATGGTACTTAAGATTTAAAAAGTGTATATAAAACCTCATTGAGATTTTATTTTTTTTTATTTAGAAAGTCATCATAATTTTAGTTGTAATAGAACATTATCATAGCATTGTAGAGCATTATAAACTTACGAATACCGAAGTATTTTGTAAAATTTGGTCATGATTTATTTTAATGTAAAAAACAATCTAAATCTACTAATCCCAAAAACAAAATACAATAATTGTGTATAGTAGATTATAATATTATATAATACAATGTATGTATTGTTAGTATGAAATACACATTATACAATTTAAAAGTTTTTTTTAGTTATGTTGTACTTAAAGCTATAAAAACATAATATTATATTGTGGCAATGTACTTAAGCAATCCGAGCTGTGGCATTTTATGTCAAATACATAGATTTGTGGTGTTTTGTAATTAAAATGTTGTCAATTACCTTTGGTATTTTTTTTAGTCCCATAGAAAAAGTAGTAGGTTAACGCGCTGTAGTGAAATCGATGAATAACTGTGATAAATGAGCAATAACGGAAACTTAATGTGTATAATATTGTAATTATACCATAAAGAGATTATTGTATGTATACAATCCATTTAGGTAGTTAACAGTTGTAACGAATACCGAGCAGAAGCAATGATCGGTCTAACTTCGTCCAGTCACGCTATGCTTCGCACTTGGCTACATTTTCTTCATCTAATTTGGCCATATAAGGGTTTATTAAAAACGGAAACGATTAATATATTTCCGAAATATTAATATCGGCTGCTAACTGCGATTAGTAAGTTCATGTCCTTTTTACGAAATTGAATTAAATAAACATTAGTTGTTGTTTGACTGGTGAAATCTAAAAATCGCTAAGACCTAAATCTATACAGTCAGCCAGAATGAAAACTACAACAACGTTTACGTTTTTAAAAAACGTAAAATTTGAAATGTGATTTATTTAACTACATTTGTCTGAACAAACAAACATTACGTCGAAATTTGCTCGATTGCTCGAATGAAAGGTTTTGAACAGACAGCGAAATATTGGTTGATACTGGTTGGTGCGATGTCCAAATGCGCCTTTGATAAGTGAACCTTTGCATTTTTTTGAAAATGCAGATTGAGCATAAATAGATATATAAGCTAAGATCATAGACAGAGGAATAAAATTTTTTCGTTTTAATTTTCCATTAAGAAAATAGTTTTAATGTTGCGAATGCTCAAAGGCGACGCTATTGCTATTATCACGCCACTCGTTAAGGTCTATTGGTTCGATGTTTATTGGAGGAAGTTTATCTGCATTGGTAACAATTAAATATTAACAAATTATCAAAATAATGT
>JAOSYY010000009.1:2901152-2912205 GCA_025727935.1 Hebomoia glaucippe | reverse complement strand
ATTCGATTAAGAATAATTTCAAATAAAACGTACATTTTAGTCGATAGTTGTATTGATGTAAGTTTTAGATCATTAAGACATGTTTAATTACAAAGTAGTATTTGTGTAGAATTTTTTAATAATTCAAAGTTTCTAACAGGCTCATTACGCGATACTTACATTGTTGTATTGATTTTCTCTACAAAAAACTACTTTGCTTATTAAACGGAAATGTAATATGAATGGGATAAAGTCTATACATTTTAATAATCATTATTTATTCTTAGAAATACCGTAAACTATAGAAATATCCGTATTTAGTTTATGATATTCAGAATACTTTAAATACAACTATTGGTCGGCATAAATAGAAATTTTGTTACAAACTAAGGTCTAACTTTAGTGATTCAATGTATTTTCCTCAGTTGAAACTTAAAAACTTATATCTTATATACATATAAGCCGATATAAAAAAACAACATCTTGATGGGAAGTTTCGTCAATCGATAGGTATTTTAAAAGGTCGTGTCAAAAAGTGGGTGGTTTGACATAGAGGACGGGGGTGGAGACGCAATTTGTAATATTTCACGATCCAGTAGACGCTTATTAACTAGGCGTGCAAAAAATACTCTTCACAGACGTGCAAAACCTTTGACATCACAGAGAACTTTTAACATTTTAATGCTGTTGCGCTCTTTGCTCATTCGAATTTCAGAGTTATTATTAAAATTTCTTATATCACAATATATTTTGGGATAAAATGAAAAATTTGTTAAGTTGCCAACACTACTAGTCTCGTATTCTACACATTTAATCTATCCAATAGAGCTATATAAGGCTTGGAATAAGTATTATAGACGATTCTGTTTCATACCGTATTTCTAAGCTTTTAAGATATAGTGCCACTATCATATGTTTTAAGATTGATAAAAACTATTAAACTACGGTTTCTCCAACCTATGGGTATGTCGCGTCAGATTATGTAGTCTGTAAAAAACTAAAAGTGCATATATCAGCACATCAGTCAACTTAACCTGTAGCAGTTGGTGATGATGGGCGCACTTGAAGTTAGCGTGTGTTCTGGAAAATGAAAGAAATCGTGCATGCGAAACATAACGGTGGTCAACCGTCGAAGAACATTTACACCTCACTTAAAACGCCCGAATAATGTTAAACTACAGGCACGAAGAGGCACCAACTGAAGAAGTGTAAATAATTATAATAGTTAATATTTTTCAATTCTAGTTTGATCAAGAATATTTTAAATAATAATATTAACGTTACGTAAAATTACGTTTTATTTTGATGGATTGGTTTAATTAGAATACGTAGCATATATGAAATTACAAAAAATAAATAAAAATGATTTTTCGAAAACAAGCGTAATGCAGAAATATTGAACACCCCTGACTATGTAAAAAGTGATATCTATTCAGTTCAAAGCACTGCAGGGTGAAAAGCAGGGTTGCACTCACAAGTTTATAATTGTATCTAAGAAAGGAAAATAATACAAATGAAATTTAACTATCAAAAATAAACCTTATTAATTTTACTAAGCGGTAAGTCATGTTTGTTGGCATATATGTAATAGTTCAAGATACGGATTTATATTTATAATGAATAGAATAAGCACGATATAAGTACGTCCCTGTAATTCTAGTTATCGTGAGGTTATTAATCTTCTCTCTGGGGAAAAGAGCGACGCTTAGCCGCCACTGTCCATAATCTCCTACAGTTTTATATTCACAACGTAGGTGTATGGACTCGATATGATAATTACAGTGTTGTATTATTTATAGCTTAAAAAATAGGAGCAACTCGAAGTCGCTGAAAAGCACAGATTTTTGCTAAGTAAAGCGTAGATTGTATTTTAGTCTGTGTATTTTAGTTCACTATAATTTTAGTTGTGGTTTTATATGAAGCAACACAGTCTTAACTGATATTAATATGAAAACCAGTTTGTTTATTACGCTTTCCCGAGTAAAACGCTGAACTGAATTTGATATCCCGACTACGTCTGTACCAAAAGGGAATTGATAACGAACTTTTTTATGTTCAAATAAAGAAGAGTTAATTGAATTGAATAATGCTTTTAGCAAAATAATAAAACTTTCAAGACAGATTTTTTGAATCTACTCCTAAATTTTTATATTTTTGCTTTGTAGTCCAATTGTTAAAGACTGTGCATTGATATACCAAACTCTTGGACTTGGCTTAAATAAATCGTTGGCTGAAATAAACGCCCATGTAATAATATGTAAACATGCTAATAGTAAATATATTAAATATTAAAAAAGTAATGTTTATTTTGTGATAAAATCGACAGACAAAACTAAAGGCTTACTTGACCGCTTACCTAATACCTAAAAACCATTACATTAGTCTCATCTGTTTAATATTTATAGAAAACATAACTAATAATAATAATACAAATTCTGTAAGGTGTAAATGCCTACACAAGCGAACCCGTCTTGTTCGCTGCTTCACTGTATACGAGTATATTAATAATGAGCAAATGGAAATGGAAGCTAATTATTTTTCCTAATTAGGGATTAACAGGGTATTACAAACTACTAAGGCTTACAGATTGTTGCAATAAATATCTTTACGAATATTTATAAGAACGTGCCTTGAATTACTTTGGAGTATCTGGAAATATTATACCTACGATGTGTAACTACCGCTTATCGAAATATAAGATTCTATATTACTATGATATTGCTTTATATACGAATAATGTTGAGTACTTAAGCTGAAACATAAATAATCAGAAAAAACATTTTCTTTACCCAAATATCACGTACCACCATTCATGGATGGAAAAGTCGTGAAGTGTTATGCGCGTTTTGATGTCAGTCTATGAATTTCCGATTATTCGAAATAAAAATACAAAAATATAGCCTTAAGTTTGGCAATGCGTCTTCTAGATCTACTGATCTTGGAGGTATCAATGGGCGACAGAAATTGCTTAATATAAGTGCACTGAATGCTCGTTTGTCTTCCTATTACACAAAAAGAAAAAAAATACCTACGCTATAAGCTTTATTTTATCAGTTATACCTACTCGTGAGAATGCCGAGTACTAAGGGCGGGCCGCCCAAGCGTTTAGCACCGTTTAACTTAGAGGTGGCTGACTGACACACCCACAAGGGAGAATTTTACCTTTAGAATTTTCTATGCCTAAAGTCATGCTAGTGACATAATTTAGGTACATATTTCTTATCCAATACCTGTGTATTTATTTCAAAATTTATTATTTTTAATTAAGATTAGTGTAATACGGTTGGCTTAAAATAGTTTATCATTTTGTTAATACCACATTTATTCCTATACAAAAGCCCAAAAATATTCTGATTATAGATAATTTTATAATTAGATGATAGATTTTTTTTTCCTGAAATTGATCCACACATTGAGTTATTGCCCAAAATTATTATGCACCAGTTTCTGTCAGCGGCTTCGCTCGCATTGATTTTCTTTTTACACCTTGGGTTACATTATTGGACGTTTAGTATGGATCCTTAATTTTTTTGAAAATATATTATAACCTTCCTAGATAAATGTAGTATCCAACACTGAAAGAATTTTCAAATCAGACCCATGGTTCCTGAGATTAGCGCATTCAAACAAACAAAGTCTTCAGCTTTATAATATTAGAAACGTACACATTTGTTTAGATAGCTTATGTAAAATGCAATAAAAGGATGGAAATATACTTACAATGTAATTCTAACTCCAAATTGCGAATATAAAACGGATGGACAAGAATTTCGCAAAAATAAGAACTGCTTATTACTTTTTAATTCCTGAAAAATAGCTGCTACGTCATCTACTTAGAAAATATAAATAATTATAATGCTTTATTATTTAAATATTATTTGAATAGATGGTTATTATAACAATATTATTGTTGGCAACGCGTCTTCTAGATCTACTGATCTTGGAGGTGTCCATGGGCGACAGAAATCGCTTAATATAAGTAAACTGTATGCTCGTTTGCCTTCCTATCGCATAAAAAACATTCAAAAATTTTAATTATCTTTAAATCCTTTTATTACATTGAAAAAACTCCTGATAAAATGAGTTAAGACAATAATTAAAGAATAAAAATGTAGAGAAAATCGTTTAGGTACACACTAAAGATTTAAATCCAAGATGTTATAAAATATATTATATATACGTACATACATATATACATAATTATACAGCAGGTAGTATGTGCCTTTTTGTAAAAGGTGTCCCTACTTTGACTTAACACTGCGTTATATTTATATAATGCCTAACCGGATGTCGATTATCTTTTAAAACAGCGTGTAGGAGCTAGTTTAAATTAAAAATATTCTTATTTACGATTCACAAATTTATGTCACGATACAATGATCTAATTTTAATATTTTAAAGTGGCGACGTTCACCCACACTAGCTCGTCTCAGTTTCCGTGTTGAGAATACAAAATCAAAACGTGAAGCGAGCAAAATGGCTGCCATTTTGCAACGACGACCCTTTAATGGAAAGGGCTTCAGAATAAACAAATCTCACAAATTAATGTTTGACGTAAAAATAATGCAATTCGAATACACATTCAGATTTTGCTTGTTTTTATTGTAATGTTGTTCTGTAAAAGGAATGTATGTTTTGTTTCGATTTCGATACCTCTACAGGTAATTTTTTTCACGTCGATAAGTTCTATAGTTTCCTGTCTAAATTTCGCGCCAGTATTTTACATTGGTATAACTGTGAAAATTTATTTAACGATTGGAAAATCGATCTGTTTACTCGTAGTTGGCATACAAGTAACAGTTTATAAACTAATCAAGCTTACAATGTTATGTAAAGGAAAATTCCATCGTCCCGTTCATTGTCAATACACTCGTAAATTTTGCTGCCATAAAGACATACAAAATAAAGAACATCTTAGGCACATAGGATTAAGTCTACGTGCATAACGCAGAAGTTAAAACGATAATATTTTCGTCTAAATATACATAGGTATAATATTTCGGGGAAAATTTAGAAGTTTGAAAAATTTGTTTCTTCTTAGTTCCAAAGTGAAATGAGGCCGTTCGAGCATACGCTAAGTATCGCTAAGCTTCGATAAGCAAAGCTTGGCTACATAAAAGCAGTTGGAAGAAATTTTCCAAGAGTTGTAATATCAAGTACTACAGTTAACAATAAAAGTATTTTATTATTTGACGGTTTCTTTCTCTGCGACCTAACCATCGGTAGCTTGGGCCAAGCTCCGCTGCTGGTGATTTTCCAGAATTGGTATATTATACTATTTTATTTATTTTTTTAAGTTTTTGTATTTTACTTTTATATCTATTATATAAAAAACCTAATTGAAAAATTAAATATATGAAAAATAATAATAAAGTATTTATATACAAAAAACGATCACTAACAAATAATTATACCGATCAGAATTATATATTTTTAATCGCAAAATACATTTCAAACTGTTAATGCTACTGTAGCTATGTTTATCGAGAGATATGCTTGAAAACGGCCATCTCAAGATCCTTTGAAGCAAGACATCCTCATCATGTTATTACGTAGAGGGTGTGACACGTACGATCTTCGTCGGAACGCTTATATATTCAAGATGTTAATACATTAATATTTATTTTATACATTTCTTCACCATTCGCTTAATAGGTTTCTTCAAAGCAAAGCAAGTGAGTTCGTGTTACAAATCCTCAATTAGCAACATACAGCTCAGTTTATGCCAGCGTTTAAATTCGTTACCAGTGGGGTAATGTTGTATTCGTTCGCGGCGGCATCATAGATTAAAATGTTTTAGACAGTGATATCGTGTATCTTTAATAACATAATCCTTCCTTTTTAATCACTAATACAAGTGAAGAAATCCGTTGTTTTTATTATTCAGTAGACATAGATATAACAACGTAGGCATATGTTAAAAATCATTTCAACATCACTTCGAAATCGTTTAGAAAAATAATTCTATTGGAATTGCACGTACAACACACACACACACAGTTTTGCATTAATAGGCTACATGTTTCAGTGGTTCTCATTTAAACTTTCTAACAAGATAAAAATCATACAATAGAAAATTCAAAGCCTATACGAAACCGCGTGTAGGCGCGCGTCAGTAAATATTAATTCTTCAAGACTTAATATTAGACATCGACTTTTTTTGGTAGATTATCTAATAGTTCCGTATGCCAATAGTATTGTAAAAACAGACGTATCTACGTATAATTTCAATCTTTGTCCTTAGCATCAATTGCGTATGTGAGTTGCGTAGCCAGCTAAGTGGATCTCCATTTTAACTCCTGGAACAAGCCGGTGGGAGCTTTCAGTTGGATCTCGACATTTGCATGATTGGCATTACACTGATTATCCCAACACTTCGACCCCCGCCCGCTACAAAAAGCGTTGTAAATGTATGCAAATTATCCTTTTACTTTGAGTAAAGAGATAATAACTACTCGCATAAATGTAAATTGATTTACAATCATCATTTTATTAATTACAACATACTATATAAATACAGTATCTAATATAAGACTACGGGGAAGTTTATTCCAAAAGTTTGAAAATATAGAATTGTTTGAATCGTGTTTGCGCTAACAATTATAATTTACATAAAAATTATTACCTACCTTTTAAAATGGTAGAACCACAAATGGTATCTAATTACCTTTGAAAACTGCTAGAAACGTAATTATAATGTTCATTACTTTGTTTAGTTATAACTTGTTCTGTAAGTACTACAGTCTTGTTGCGCCATCTAGTTTACCAATATGAAAAGTTAAACCATACTTATTACATACTTTGTAGCAAGTACTATTAAACTATATAATATTGACTTATACAATAAAATTAGAAGACAAATATAGGAACTGCAAAATGATATACGTGTATTATAAGCGCTCTAAATTTTTAGATTATATTTTAAACAGGTGAAATCAAATCCAAATTTTGTCCAAATCATGATGGTGGACGTCTTAATAACGAAATAATAAGATATTCCTTATTATATTATACAACAAATTATTTTTAAAGTATGTACGCTAGCAAAGTATATAAGCGCTTTAGAAATATTTCTATATAATAATTCATATTCTAATCTGTTTCTTAAAATACAATAATTCATAATTCGATATGATCAAAAGTATTTCATGAAGTGGCTCAAAGAAGGTTTTAATAGATCTACTCCCTTCCAACCTCCCGGTTCCCATTACAGTGAAAAGTGCTTCAGAAGTGTCGTTTATGTACTCAAAGCATATGCAAATGGATGTTTTAAAATTTTAGGGAGCGACGGCCGCGTCAGTCCCCGTAGCACTTGCGAAAATCAAAATGTAAATGTACCCTTTTATGTTTACAAATCATGTAAATAAAGCGTTCGTTTTATTGACTTTACCCCTGGTCTTGAAGGTATTTTAAATTACTGGAATGGAGATATAAATTTGTATTTTTTTATTTGTACATATCAATTAGCTAATGAAATTGATTATTTTTCTAAGATACAAAAATTATTATAAACCTTTTGCCCATTTTAAGTAATATAACAGATAAGTTGATGACTTACGACAAGTCTGCCTTTACACTTGAAAAACTATTGCCCAGTGATAATTTTATACAATAAAGTTTATTTGTAACATTTCGTAGCTTATTAAAGAATTCGAGTGAATTATTTGAAACTGAGTGAATAAGCTGAAATTGTTTTTAGATTGTATTTAGAAAAAATGTACTTATCTTTTCAATAAAGAAATTTAAATTCTGTAGTTTAGAAGCGTGCGTTAATTATAATTTAAAGTAGAGCTTAGTCGCGTCGATATAAGGAAATATAAATTACGTATCAGTTAATTGCAATAGCTTGGAATGGTTTATATTTGGTTTATGCTATGTACTAAGACTAGTAAATTGAGAAGTAGGAAGGCGTCTGCGCCGCGTCGCTCCGGTAGGCGCGCCGACCAGAGGGCTCGACGCTCTCAGCATATTGAGTTACCGCATCTATGCCGATCTCTTTAGTGAGCTAATGTTGTGAGAAAAACTATGCTCTCGATTTTTTAAAACAGTCTAAGTGAAAGTATCCTAGAAATCCACAATGTTATATTTAAATTAGGATTTTTAATAATTTTTCGAAAGACTTGGATGTTAAAATGAATATAATAATAGAGGTGAATAGCATTAGCGTAACCGCAAATAGAGTGGCCGTCTTTCTTCATACATGTCAAAGCCAAGCCCATTGGGCTGAGTACGGGCTCCCGCGCACCCAGACATGTTCACATACCCCGTTTAACATCGATAAACACGGAACGGATTAAATGTTCACCACAAACATTATACGATGAAAAAAGATTCACAAAAAACGGCCATATTAAAATCGATCCATCGTTTCTAATTAGCTGGCATTAATTTATTGGGTGACGTTTAATTGAGGCTTACGTTCGATTTGCCCGTGCTTCAGGTTTATAATAACAAACATTAAGTAAAATATTTATGTAACAATAATTTGTAAATTAAATAAAATCTTACAAAAAAGTTTTCAGGATGTGTTAACCTCTTTGTTTTCCGATAAACATCACATAGATTTTGTAGGTGAATTCTTTTACTTTATTTATGTTATAAAGTGTAATGTGATAGAGACTAATGTATAAAATATTAAATTTAATAGCCTTTAATTGCTAAAGCTAAAAGTAATGTATGTTTAAAGTATACAATAGATCATAGGATTACAACACGAGCCCATTTAAATCTTAAGTAAATCGTTAACGATTATCAGGGCATAACTCAATTGGATTTTCTAATAAACTTTCTTAACACAGGTATCGTGTTAATTTTGCAATTAATATTATGTGTGCCGAGGACTTATATCCAGCTGTGTGAGTGGTTGCGGTTGTCGCGGATCGCTGGGTAAACGGACGTTAATCTCGACTAAATACTGTTCAACTGACCGACCTGGTGTACTGGTATATGTTTTATGGTAAGTCGCGCTTCGAATTTCATCGGAAAACTTATCATATGTCAGTTTAACTGTTGACAGTCATTATTTATGTAACGTTAATTATATTATTGTTAACAATTTAATGACGAATCATCAAGAGTCATCCGGAGTTAAGAACAACATACGAAAGAAAATTTATTAAAAATTAAAGCTGAGAATTTTTTTCCAATTTTTTGCAAACGCTGTGTGTTGTTTCAGGTTTAAAAATATATTATTTAAGTGTCGTACTACGATTAACTTCAGCTTATAAAAATGTAATATATAAATTTACGTAACATTAGTGATCCTGAGTTTACTAAAGATAATCTACGCTGTTTTTACAACATCCTAATTATATTATGTACAAACTAATAAAATATTGTATAAATACAACTTAATAAAGTTTAATTAATTAATTTTTATTTCCCGGTAAGTTTATGACCGAAACGAAACGGTGTTTTAGAAGTTTTGTATTATGTTGATATACCAAAAAACCTCTTCTAAGTTAAAATTTTAATCGTTTCGTATATGTATAGCTATGAATTTAACTGAACACATTATTCTATTAATGCCTAGCACAAAAGGAGGTCTTATAAGTTTGTCTGTTTATAACAGCTCGGCTCCTAAAAATAAGGGCCGAGTTTCATGCAATTTTTTGTTTGAAAACTGACGTGATTAAGATTGATCTTAGTAAAGCTATAATTTAAGGAAATCTTCAGACCTTTGAACGTTTCGACGAGAGATTTAATATTATTTTTATTAATAAACACAGTGAAGCTACAATAAATGAGTAATTGTAAATCGATATTATGGAGTTAAACTATTGGTTAATATATCATTGACGTGTAAGACGATCTGTGTGCGGCTACCTCACCTCACCGGCTCACGGGATATGCGACACCGGTTCATGTTAAAACGGTCATATTATATTATTAAAAACAAAAACCAACATAGAGTTATGTAGCACTTTTTTATCTTCATTCATGTGTAGAGACACTCTAAACCTGATCGTAATTTGTTTATTGTTTTTAACAAATTATGTAATACTGCTAAGGCCTTTAGGTTGTCAACTCATCTCAAGATCTACTAGTATTAGAGGTGTCTATGAGCGAGAAAGAACTGCTTACGATAGGTGAACTATATGGTCGCTATTACTATCGTATAAAAAATATATCTCTAATAATACATATAAAGCATAACTTTGAAATTATTTTCAAAATCTATCAAACTATTTTTTCATTATTAAGATTGACATTCTGACAATGCTCAAGTGTAATTTGTGACTTCAATCATGGCTTGGAATACTACCAACAGAAGTTGTTGAATAGTAAATAAAATTTTCATGGCATACAGTAATTTAATATTTTCCACACATATATACATGTTTACTAATTAAGGTTATTAATTGTTTAACGAGTACTATTATAAAGTATTCCAAAGTTTTATTATCCGTCTCCTGTGATCATACAGACTACGAACTACGCTAAGTGTCGGAATAATTGATAACCATGATCGTTTAAAATTAGAAAATTTAATTGTTAATTATATATAATTTGGAATTTAATTTTACATAGAGATAATTACGATTGAAAAGTGTTATAAATGTTTAACCATAAGTATTTCCTTATTAAATAATCTGATATAATTATTATCAGTGAATTCGTGAATAAATATAGAATTTTCTGTTATTTATAGAGGAAAACTCTCACTCAAGTCTGTTCAAATGATGAGGTAAATTGGAATCAGATTAGCCGATCAAGAGTTATTATGAATTAATCATATAAACCTAGATATCTACGTTATGATCTTACATGGGTGTAAAAAACACAGGGAAAGCTCAACAAGAAATTCCTGTTTTTTTTATGGGCAAAGTTTCCATATACAAATATTATTGTTTACTAAATTTGCGGCGGAAAAGAACCATATTCAGAGTTAAATTACTGGAGAATTAAGACATAAAAAGAGATAAGCACATAGTAGTGCCACGCAAAGCTATAAAAACATTTCCTAACTAGGGTGGCAGTGGTCCTTGAAGCGTAAACGAAAACATCAAAACAAATTAATATGTTACCTTTACCCAGCTTATACGTTGCAAATTATATCCGACTATTTTTATAC
>JAOSYY010000009.1:2862521-2884850 GCA_025727935.1 Hebomoia glaucippe | reverse complement strand
CATCTATTAACGGTGATACGTGACCCGGACGGAAATTAGAATTTCATTTGTATGTTCGAAAATAAATGTCTTCTTTCCTTATAATCTTCTCATATGATTTTTAGGGATCTTCAAAGCTTAAAGATGTGTAAGATTGTACAGTAAATATGTTTAATATGTTTCCAGGAGTGCCCATCTCTGAGAGATCTTGTCTTCATTGGGAATCCAATATGCGAAAATCAACCAGATGTTGAGACTTGGCGTACGCAAGCATCAAATCGTCTACAACAAATTACTAAACTTGATGGTATACCCATTCTTAGAGATACGGAATAAGGTATTTCGTATAAAATTAGATGATTAATTAAAAAAATCTACTAATATAATTATTATGTTCTTTAAATTAAAAAAAAAAGAAAGAAAAGACTTTTAATTTTTTTTGTCATATAACTATACATTTTGCTAGCTAGTACCTCACCTACATGACTACATTAATTATTTGATAATCCATTCATAGACTGAAGGTGAAACACGGTTTTTGATATATCAGTCATTAATTGATGCTTATGGAAAGCTCCGTCAACTTACATCATCATTATTTAGTGATGTGCTGTCAACTTATAGTTTTATTATCAAAGCGATTTTACGACCTTTCATCAATGTATGTTCGTGATCTGAATATTCCTCCTACCAAGTTCATAAACCTATACCATTTTTCGTACCCTTCAAATAATCAACACCTTACCAAACGCTGGACACTAATTAATAGTAATGCAAAAGTGTGAACATAAAAAAACGACAATACTCAATAACATATTTGCTAAGATTAGAATTGTATGATAAAGAAGAGCAAATGCACAATTTACTTTTAAAAATGTTTCATTCTTTTTAGTAAAGTTTATCACGCATAAAATATACACAATACATACTAGGTACTTATAGCGTTTTCCGTCCGGCTTTACGATTCGTCATAGACGTCTGAAAGCCGACGTAATAGCCTGCCTAATTCGTGGCAAGAGGAAATACGAATTGGCGAGGGTCGCAATTGCCGCCGGAAAAGTCCCTCTCCGTAGTCGTCCGATGGCTCAGCTATTGTATTGCCTCTAATAAAATTTAATGATGTAAACGGATAGCGCGAATTTATCTAACTTCGTAGATGTGCTTTGGGAGACTGCCGAGGGGAAATCAATTAGCGACAATATCTGTTGGAGATTGGATTATTGTTGTTACATGATAGTTTGAAGCGTGTGGGTTGCTTTGTGAATTTCTATTTAAAGCCTGAATTTAATTAATATCTTGGGTTATTTATACACGTAAACTCAGTTTAGAGTTTACGTGTATAAATCACGGTAAAATCAAATGCAAAATATATATTTAACAGAATTAAAAGAAACCTCTTTGCTTTTTGAGAAAAACTACAGATGCAAAAGAGATAAACTTATTTAATCCGTTTCGATAGCAAGAGAACGGAAATTTAGTTTCTTTTTAAATTGTTAGTTAAAAACCAACTAAATTTCCGTTCTGTACTGTTGTACAGAAAATTTATGCTATAAATTTATCAAGATAATACTAATTAAATTGTATTTATTGTCAACCTTAAGTGTACAATATGTGGTTAAAAACGTTTATCCTGATTATGTATAACGTTCAATATTATGTTATTCTGTATTAATATTCAACGCTATTTACAGGGAATAAAGGTCTTCATTTGGACTGTACAAATTATAAAGTGATAAAAACTCAAGTAAGCGTTAATTTAATAAAGGCATCGCGTGTACGTCGAAAACCACAACATTATTAAGTATATTAGATATCACACGATTGGTGACATTTGAATGACATTCAATAATTTAATGGAACCTCGAGCATTGTATACTTTTGATAATGGACCGATAATTGTTCACCCAAACAGAAGTAACTCTGTTAATCACAATGATAGCACCTTCCCTATATTCGAAAGCGTGAGTGCTGCCGGTCGTTATTTAATTATTAACGTTACAATCGACCCAATTTTGATTTCTATTTGACATTTCGATTACATACGACATAGCCGGCGGCGGAGGGTATTTTGTGACATCTGTCCTCAAATGTGTTACGAACTATAAAATTCAATTTCCCCAATCGGCGATCGGCACATTTATTATTCATAGACCGGTACATAGAAGCCCGGCCACTAACAGATGCGATGTTTTACGTGAAGGAATAAAAAGATCATAAAGTAATAACATGATCATTGAGGGACTTGAATTTAATATGAGAATCATATCCAATAAACTTTGCTTTCGACGTGACTAAACATAGCAATCGAAATGTATTGGTGAATAAACAAAAATAGGAGTGTATCGCGTGATGGCCAACGATCAAAGCGAATACTTTATTGTTTTATTATCGCACTTCATACTAATCTTTAAGGTCCAAAACGTGGATATCGGATAGACATAGCTGTATTTGGCTAATAGCTTTTTCAAGAAGGGTTGAGTTCGAATTGGCATAAATAATTTTGCACGTTTGTGAACGCTATGATTGCTAGGTAATTGGCATTAGATCACGCTAGTGAACGCGTTCAATAATGTAAAGTATCGATGTCCATTTTCGTAATAGCTATATCGTGGCAGCTGGTTTAAATTGTGTGATCGAAAACGGCCGCTTGCGCCGTGGAGCCAATAAATCAATCTATGTCGTCGGTAATGCACAATCCATTTACTCACATGTAGCCTAATTGCTGTTAGCGCCGCCCAATGGCCACATTAGCCTGAAATGTTCCCCACGCGCCCGCCTCCTTGCCCCTTCAAGCTGGCACACAACGGCCCGACTCAGGCTCGTTGGTCATAATGGCTGATTTTCTAGCTCACGAAACATGCTGCAAATACAGGAGCGCTTACGCCACTTAAAGGCGGAGAAAATGGCTTAAGTGCTTTCTCTATTATACTTAAGGTCGTTCGCGAAAAGGATAATTTTCAAGTCTCCACCGCCCTCGCATTATAAGTAATTGTTGTATGGACATTACTTTGCCTTTGATTTTTCCGTGTTTAGAAAAAGATAATAGTTAATTTTATTTTTCTTTCTCCACGTATGATTAAAAAAGTACTATATTTTTATATAAAAGTTAATGTTACGATATTTATAAGGCATAAACTTCGAAGCTACTAAACTGAATAAGATGATCTTAAGTTAAAATAGTTTTTACTTGAATTAATTACGTTTTTCAACGCAAAACGAATTGCTATTGTGAATTTTCTTAAGAAAAATTGTTTATTTTATTCTTTGTCTTTTTTGAATTTTTAATTCTGGAGGAATTAAGGTCTTGGCACTTATTTCATTGTAGGTTTATTTTTCTTTATGATTAGTATAAATGATCATAAAACGTATTCATTTTTCACAGTGTGCTACATACGGAAAAACATTACAATCATATCGGTATATCCACGTGTTACTTACGTTAAGTGAGATAATATATTTTTAAGTTGGGTAACCTATTGTCGCTGCAAGCGAGAGGGTCGCGAAATAAAGCTTTTCCAACAAACAATAGTTCCGGCCCTTTGTCGCGCTCCGAGTTGAGTAAACATTAGTAGTTGAGAGCATTGTGAGGCCGTCGGATCGCGGCCTAAGAGGTTACGGCTAGATAACTTCCACTTGCCGCCCATACCTTTTGTTTGTTTGATATATTTTTTTGTCTTTGTGAAAACTGTCCGCTATTTGTTGCTGGGGCTTTGTTAATGTCAAGAAGCCTTAGTTCCTTTATTCCTGACGAATAAAAAGTATTATTTAAGTTATAATATAAATAATTTCACATGCTACGGTTTGCTACGAAGATCGGGGCTACGGTTAAAATTGTAAGCATGAAAAGAAATTTAAATATTTAAATATTTATCGATAATGTTATTATTTCTACTACATATTATAATGAGCAGAATGATCATTGGCTCTACTTAAAATACAATCGAACAAACTTCGCGAAAACCATAAAATGTATTCGAAACGGAAAAGTCACGATCATGCCATAAATTACTATCTCAGCATTAACACCTACTTTCCATAATAGCCGATAAACCAAATTTAGTTTTCATGTTACGCACCCTCGAGCCTCGTTGCTACTTATATAATAAGCAATGATCAATGGAGAATAATCCTATTGTGTCGCGCGCACACAAAAAACCGTGTCAAAATTATTCCGTTACGCTCGCGCTAATATCTCCATTACATTAGCGTACTCGACTGTTCATCTATACTTTAAATGTAAAGCCACTGGATAAAGGATTTAACATCAAGACAGTTGTGGCAGAACAAAAGAAATGCATTTCGCATTACCCCTAATAGTTTGTGTTTATTTAATTTAAGTCACTGGCAACACAATGTCATGTTTTCGCCGGCGTAGCAGCGTTCTGACTCAAGTCAGAGCGCCTCCGGGCAATAAAATTAATGAAGCGTGGAGATGGGACCATTTTACTTGTATTATTCGTCTCCTGCGGGCTGAGACTGGAGCGAATGTCCATTAGTTCTGTTTTAACATGTTAGCGATGTTGAAACGTTGTAAATGCGATTTACTTTACAGAGAGGGTGGAAAAGTAGTCGGAGTGATCCGAATACGATCGATAGTTCAAACGATTGTCCGTATAAATATGATTACTGAACTTAGAAATGTAAGTTTATATAAATGAATCACATAATTATAATACACATTTTGCTACATTGAAACGAGCCAGATACGAGTATATAGATGTCGTAATCAAACAATTTAACCAAATAATAGATCTGTTATAAATTGAATACAACTTTTGTTACGCGTCGATACCCTTTTATAAGCATGGTTTATCTAAAGCATTAAAAGCTATTAATTCCCGCAAAGATAAATCGATAGTGTAGCATTTGGTAAAGGAAATACGAATACAAGTGAATTGTAAGCGAGAACAATGGTTGCATTAAGTCGCATTAGCGGTTAACTGATGATCAAACGCTCGTTCGGCGCGGCGTGCGCGCGTCAAGTATGCGATAACATCGTAATCCCTTTGTAACCTATGCTACTACACGGTTTGCGAAATAACACTAGAATATAGTGAATTAGGATAAAGTCGTGGCCTTGTTCGCGTGGAAATTTGGATAATTATTATTAATTAGTTTCATGTATTCGGTATTGCAGTAAATATAAATAAAAGCACTATTACTTCTACGACTCTTATAAAATTAAGGTCTTTTAATAATAAACTTAGATTATTTAACTGAAGCACTGAGAACGTAGTGGTATTAAATATATGTGTTTTTTAATGTATTAACAGCAATTGTTAAATGTTATTCGACCTTTGCAACTTTTATATTATCGTGACGATACAACCAGACTAAAATATCAATTTTTATACATAACACAGAAATGAAACAAACATATGAATGCTCTTTTAACTATCAGGCGCTTAGCGGTTTATAATCTTAAATATTTATCAAATCTACGCAGATAATTAATTGATTATCACAACAAAAGAGCTTATCTTAATTAGTTGTCATTAAATTTGTTTCAAATAGTTAATTAATTTTAAGAAACTAGAAATAGGTTGAGAGACTTAAATCTGTTGTGTTATCTGTTACGTGAAATAACATTGTAATAACGTGTTGATGACCTATATAATTCAATGTATAATTAGTTAACTTATTCTATACTATAATAAATCAGTAGAAATTGCGTACCATCAATGAATTCACCAAAAATAGTATGATAAACAACGAGAAGTAACAGACAAAATCGAGATGAACGCGACCAAAGCTGCGGGAAAAATCTAGTATTAATATAAAACACCTATTTTATTCATTACAAGTAAAAGGCCTAAGTGTTTTGCTTATCAAAGGACCGTGAAAGTAAGTAAAATTGTTGCTAAACCTTACGCTCATTACGCGAACATTCGCTACCACTATTAGCATATCAAATGCCTTTATCTGATGTAACGGCTGCGCACTCGGCCGCACATTAGCCTAAGTATGCTCTAACACGAGACAATAACACGATTAGTGAAATAAATACAGTAACAGAAGCCGTGGATGGAACGGCCCAGTTGTTGATTGTTATCACTGCGATAACATCACTTTTATAAAAGCTGCTTTAAAGATCGAAAAGCTTGCCTATATCATCTATCACCCGTTGCCTTTAATATTTTTGAATCAATTCGTGATTATGGATTAACCAATACGACAAATATAATTGAAATTCAAACATATACGAAATAAAATAAATTATTCTATATATAAAAATTTTATTGCGATTAAATACTGGCTGGTATTTTGAGCTTTCGTGATAGATTAAATAACAAATAATGAAATAAATATATTAAACTAGTTTCTGCCAGCGGATTCGCTTGCGTTTATTTCGATTTCTACAGCTCGGGTTACAATATAGTCTGGGAAAGTATAATATAGCCTTCCTCGATACATGTGCTATCCAACACTGAAAGAATTTTTGAAATTGGATCAGCGGTTCCTGAGATTAGCGCGTTCAAACAAACAATTCAACTACACCTAATATTAGTATAGATTAGAAGTCGATCTTTTATCGCAATCAGTTAAACGGTATGGCACCGTATACAGTACGAGAGAAAATTGACTATCTAGTCAACATACATAAGATACTCCTCTCTTTATTTCATTATTCATTAACATTGATTTGTTTTTAAGATTGAATTGTATAGAAATATACGAATACCTATTTTTAATTTAAGACGTTATTTTTTTTTATTACTATCACTTAAGGTTAATAATTTTACTTTTTATGTACTATAACATCGCAGATAAGATCACAATATTAAATAAAATAGCTTTGACATTAAGGACCTATATATCTATCAAAATAGAAATCGCAAAGACTCGGTGAGTTAAACGTGAATGATAAAGTTTTATGAGGCTATAACATACCAACAATAGACAGGGAATTCACCAGAGATTCAGAGCTTTAGTGCATCCGATTTCCATACAAAAACTTCTATTTCCCGAGCTAAATGGCACGTGAGAGCACATAAAACCACGGGAAAACTGCACAGATATAATAATAATAATGCATTTGTAACGTAGATAATATTTTATCGGTAGAAATGAAATTAGTTGTAGTTAACTTATTAGTAAATATTATTTTATATCTAGTTTTTTTAATGAATATATAAGTGTCTATACAATCAATTACGGTTTTTTGGTAATTAATGGTAGCAAGTATCTTGTAGTAAAAACATAAAAACACGTTTCAGTGGAACAGGATACAGAACACTGAACAACTGTAAAGAAAAACAATTACTACTAATAATTTTTAATATACGTAGAAATGTGTGTGCTTATCGAAAATTACGTTCTTAATGATAAACAGTTATAGTTTTTCAAAAAGTAAGTATAACAAAAACATAAAGTCGATAAGAAAACTTGAAAGTGTCGTAAAAGCAGGGCGACGTATCCAGCACACGTCACCAACTTGAGCCTAGCGACTCGTACCATCTCCTGAGGAAGTGATTTGTCAGCGCCGCCCCCTCTCGATTGAATAATTCAAATAATCGAGGTATTTATATGTAAATAGCGATCTCCATCTCCATTCGAAAGGGCCGATCGGTACATAAATTTGGCAAGACGACGAGAAAACTGCGACACACCACCGATCTGATTTATTCGCCAAGTTTTGGAAAAAGTGGCTCGCGTCAGGAAATGTTTGTCTAATCGCGTTTATGGCGAGCCGGGGTTTGCGCCCGGCGGCACATCGGGATCGTAACATTCACATGTAAACAATTTTATATACGCTGTTTTCCATATCTTACTTTCTTTATATGAGCATAAAAACGAACAAGAATGTTATGATAACTATGAATGAATAAACCATAATTTCGACTCAACGCTTATTAAATAACGAGATTTATAATATTTAACCAAATCTTTCTCATCTGAGCCATTATATTGTATTTCCAACTTCTCTAATTGAAAGTTTGGTCCTTTTTGTCGATAACAATTATGGTTTACTCAGTCGACAATTTTGACTGAGTAAACCATAATTCATTTTCTACAAGTATTAAATAAAAAAAATCATAGTACATGTTTAACTAAATCGTTGCATTATAACAAATGTCTCGTTTCAACTCAAGCGTGACTCCTTAATTTCAAATTAAAAATAGTAAGTAATATTTGAAAGTATACTTGTAATTAATTAGAAGAAATATTACCACGATGTACAGAGAAATAAGCATTCAGGTTCAATATCAAAGGTATTAACGGGGCCGGAACGAATATCATATGCTCATGGCACTCTATTAGTCATTGTGAACGGGTAAACTCATCAATCATTCGCGCGCGGTACTCAAGTAAAGTGTTAATAATAGCAACAACTATTATTATATTAATAAGGATTTAATTCGTCTACGAATTAATTCATTTAACTTGAAATTTACTGACGAGCATCAAATTACAATTCCCTACGAATTATTCATATTATATAATATTGCGAAAAATTACACATTATATATGTTTAATACATACATATTTCATATGCCTATTTAACTATGTAGATCCTACAACATTTGATGTTAGGTAGTTAATTATACAGAAGTCAATATAAGTACTAGTAACAAGAAAATTCCTTAAACAAGATCGAATGTGCTTGGAAACAGAGAGAAATAAGTAAGTGAGCAACAAAACGCACTTTATCAGGTGGCAGCCGCTTTATCTCGCTAATGACCAACCCCTCCGCAGTAATAAAAGTCGATATCAACTCCCATTCGACACTGGACTTAGTCGTTTTGATACTATAAACTTAGAATTACCCTAAATGTTTTACGGTCGTAATAAGATCAGAAGGTTGCGTATTCATATCACGTCGGGGTCACCAGGATAGTCGTAGTAAGATCTCGACTGGACTTTACATTTTATCTCCGTTCAATTATATTATTTGTTAACAATTATCAATTGGATATAACTCTACTTAAATACTAAAAAACTAAATATTAATAATTTTTGACATTTTATATTTCAAAGTCAGTCTTACTTTTTTTTCAGAACACTTTGTTTAGACTTAATTTTAGATGTTGAATATGTGTAGTACAAAGTAGCCTACAGTTTTATAATGTTAAAATATTATTAACAGCAATATATGAAACAATCTTAATTAATATCAGTCGGTTATATGAATATCTAATTTTATAAAAGAACATAAAGTCTAGCCATCTCCTCTACAGTTAATTTAAAAAACAAATAGACAACTGAGAATTTTATCAAGTCGTAATCGATTGTGATTAAAATTTACCCGTTTTATATTACAATGATTGTTATATTTTGTAAACGAGTAATTATATAATCATTCAGGATTTATTAAATAAGAACAATAGCCATTTCCAAGTGGACTATACTCCTACAGGACTCGAAAATTTTAGATAGGTGTCGTTTAACAAATGTATACTTTTGTTTATAACTAGTTCTGACAGCAAGAAAAGCGACTGAAATGACAGTTAAGATCATCCTTTTGTAACCGTACAAGATAAATTTAACTAAAAATCATCCTTTCAAATGGGCAGAAATAATAAAAATATCAAAATTAGTAGATCACTGTAAAAGCTCACTGAAGCGCGGCTGAGAATTAGCGGCAGCGGGAAAGAAAAATGATTGTGACAGTCCGGCGAACACTGCTAATGGAGTCTGCGTCTGCGAAATGTTCCCACTTACATAGAGGGCGCTAACGTGAACACATTTCGTAAATAATTAATAACATGTACACTAACATTATGGTAACCTAGTTATATCAACGTCATTTGATTGTACAGGCAGGTAAATATATTGTACCTTGAATTTTGAATCATAGAAAAGGAAAAAGTTGTGAAACGTAGAATTCAATATAATTCATAAAATGGCTGTTAATTTCTGTGTCGATGCTAGAAATGATACACGTTGTATTCAAATTTGTGTTAATTTACTGTTATTTTTATACGTAGCTTTAGAAAATTTGCGCGGAAAGTTATTTCTTTATGTTATGGGGGGGGGGGGGGCCTAACGAGAATTCGGAAGATAATTACCATCGCCCATGGACATCTAAGACTAAGTTAGGGGTCTTGGAGACGGGTTGCCGGCCGTTAATAATATTATATATAAATTATTTTACTATTATATATATGTAATACTACAGACTGAATACGTTACTATTACTATTTCTTTACTGAATAAACTATAGGTTTGAATGTAATTACAAGCGAATCTCGAACACTAGACGTTCAGGATATATACCTAGATATTAGTCTCACCTGCTAGTTACTGATAGACATTAACTATAGTTAGGTACCTATAGATTATGTTGCCTAAATACCAGATGGTGGGATACCTACTTCATTGATAATAATATATTTCCCTTAGCCAATTATTTTAAAACATCTTTTTATTTGTATAAACGAAGTAACATTGTAACACTACTCTTGTAGTTAACACCATGAAAGCTTTGATAACATCTTCAAAATTCAAATTACCTATGCAATTCATGGAGGGTAACACGAAATAAGTTGGAAAGCTCAAAGCAATAATAGGGCTCCACCCCAAAGATACAATGCCACAGTCCCCTCACAAATTAAGTGTAAAACAAACCTAATGAAATTTAAATATCTTTCGACGAGACTGTAATAACTGCACAAATAAAATCATGTCGTGGGGGGAGTAATCGCTTCTATTGTGTACACATTGTACGAAATTGTTATAACTACCGTTGGAACCTTGTCTAAATAATCCCTCTAGTAGTATGGTATGTTATTTTAAGAACTTGCGCTCTTGATGAAAGTGACAAGGGTGGAATGAGATAAGAAGGGGCGGGAATGCTCTCTAGACTGTAATATGCCCTCAGTGTAGACGTATACCTCTTATTGTTATCTTGTTAACAGTTAATTCGGTATATTAATGTAATAGGTTTAGTGGTCTCAAGCGAAAACGCGCCAATCTGGTATTGCTTGTGTTGGTACTTCGTTACGTTATAAAATCTCTTTGATGATGTTATTGTTCACATAATACGAAATAATTTCTTCACTTCTGTTTATTCGTATAATTATCTAGATTTGTTTAAGTGCTAAATCTATTAGCAAGGTCACTTTAATCGTAAGTAGATATTTTTTTGAAATCGTAAAATTTCCTAATTCTCATCAAATTGAATGAAATATTAAAGTGAGTAAATTCTTCAAAAACACGTTTTCACCCCTCAAAGGGAAGGATACTAATTTTCTCTCCGGTCTAAAAGAAGCTTCCTTTCAAAAAGTGGAAAAAAGTTACAATCGAAAAGGAAATTTGCGTTTTAAATCCTCTAATGAAGCTGAGAAGTTTATAATGGAGGGGCGAAAGGCTGAAGACAAATTGAGGAAAAAGCTCGAGGCGAGACTGCGAGTATCTTTAACGAGAAATGTTGACTCGCCTTCATTATTTGCCACGAATGCAAAACATTCCTTTTAAAATTAGCTTTTTATTTATTTCTTCTTTCTCTCATTTTATGTGACGTCCTTTAAATTGTATAATGTTGTATCTTGTCGATTAATGGATATTTTTCATCCTTATTAGATACGATTTTAGAAATTCTACGTTCTTATAGCAATTAACTACTTGAAAATTGTATATAACAACATATCTACGCTGCTAAAAAAACTGCTAACAAATAAACTTTTTTCAATGTCGTAATTAATATACCTATTACTTAATCTAAGTTTTCTATAAATTAACCAGTTTGATAATACATTTTAGAAAATTTTGATTTTTCGCTAGCTAAAAGTAGAATTTATTTTTGAAGTTTTGAAGTTCAGGTAAATGTTTAAAATAAATTTGAACATATTACAGTTAATGTTTGTAAATTTTAATATTACATTGTAGGTAAAAACTAATATATTTTACGACATTAAGGATATCTCAAGTTCAATAATTGTTTATTTATAAAATTAAAATTATCGTTTCTAATATTATTTTTGATAATCTTTTGTTATTAATTGATAGAAATAATTATAAAAATTCAGGTTAAAATTAGTGACATATATATTTAGGAATAAATAACACAACACTACAGTTTTGTAACAAAATTTATTGATATAAATATTGGAAGATAATCTTATCTGAAGCAGTTATATCGCAATTATGTACAGTTAATATAAATAAAATAATACATACACAAACTGTACAACATTACATTTATCTGAATAAAATAAAAGACAATAAAAGGTTAAAGTACATATTTATAGACGCGAATATTTCACCAAATTATAAAAAAAAACATTCAAATTTAAAGCCTATCTAATACATAACCTAGCACACGATCCATACTAAAAAATTTGTTAAAAATTGAAACATAATAAAATGTCAATTACGCATTGTTTGAAAGATGATAGAAAACGATACTCTTGATAGAATTAAGGATATTTCATATGCTCGAAATAAATATAGTTAAGTCGACAGCACATCATTGATAGTGTTATTTAGGTAAGATACGGATCATCGAGTGAAGCTCAGCTCGTCTGGCGATAACAGATATAAAAAAATGTAATCCGACAACAAAATGTATTGTAGTTGCGTAAATTCTAAAGGTATCGTGTGTTCGGAGGCTGTATGAATTTTCCTAGATTCCATGTTAGTAATGTTTGTAGTACTGGCCAGATATCTATTGCAGCACAGCTGCATTAGCAATGATAGAGGGTGAATTAATAGTTTCACCGAGACTCTCCAGAAGTTCCTTACGGTAATCATCGAAGTCTCCGTCAACCTGAAAATAATAGTTATACACTTAGATAGGATTTCTATATTAGATATCGTATTCCTTAAAAGTTGGAAGTACAAGATCCGATAGTAATCTGTATCCCGTAATGTAACTATAAATCTAATCTGTGGTAAATAAATGAAGGCCGAAAAAGATCAAATACCAGTTTTTTATATATCAGACGAAAGGTATTTTAAACACAATTTACGTATTTATTTATGACTAACAGTTTCACCTGCGTAAAAAGTAGCCTATAACCGGCTCCAAGTTTCTATATATTTAAGTACCTAAATTCAACACAGTAGGCTAAATGTGTAATGATCACTTATTTCGAAATTTTATTTGATTTTTCCAATTTCCACAAAATTCGTACATATGATAAAGTTTCTTTTGTTCATTTCCCGTTAAAGTACAAACGGTTCGATAGAATCTCTTAAAATTATATTTGTATTTGCAATTTACATTTAGAATTCGGTCTTTCAAATCCTGACTGATTGAAATGTATCAATAAGTCGACAATTGAATAATGAATGATGTTATGTGGTCAAGGTATCACCTACCATGAAGTAACTCAACTGTCTATAACTATGATAAAAAAATGTATTTAATGCAACAAGTTTTTAAAGCCATTCACCTCATTAATAGTTTGATCTTCAATAACATAGAGGGTACACTCAGTTTCTCTGATGAGTCGTTCGTCGTGGGAAACAATGACCACACCACCTTTATACTCGTTGATAGCTTCCGCAAGGGCATCTATGCTCTCAATGTCCAAGTTGTTCGTCGGCTCGTCCTGTATAATAGAAACTCTCGACTTAAGGCATAAAAATATGAAGAAAAATATGCTCCTCCATATTGGTCGTATTCACATGACCAGTAGCAAAAGAAACCTCATAAATTTAAATAAAAAAATTAACCCATAGAATTTCATAGGTTATCACGATGTTTATCTTAATTCAAGTTAAGTCTAATGGTAAATGGTAAATGGTATTACTACTATACATATAAACAAAAATAATTGACAACCAGCAAGCCTAGCCAGGAATCGAACCTGTTTATTTAATAATGTCTGGAAAGTACATACGGCGTGAATCTACAGCACTTTATAATATCTTTACCAATATAATGACATCGGGTGCCATAAGCGTTAGTTCCGCGAGAGCAACCCTCGCCTTCTGTCCTCCGCTGAGGTCCTTCATCTTGATGATATGCGCATGACTAGCTAGTCCAAACGTTCCAAGCGCTTTACGAGCCTTCTCGTATTGAAGTCCGAACAACCGTTGCAAGTATTCCACAGGGGACTCCTCGGCTGTCAAATGCTCCCCTGAATGCTGGTCGAAGCGACCGATTCTCTGCAAAACCACGGCTTATACAGCTACTGTTGTATGGCGTTTTATTTTTTTAAACACCAAATCAAAATGCTATTTATTTCTCTATTTCAACTTATACATAGAAATATATGCTTAAAATATAAAATATAATTAAATTTATATTCAATCATAATATTATAAAAACGACATGTTTAATTATGTGTAAATAACAAATTAATTATGTACTTGAAATAAAAATAAATAGTTGACACCAAAGCGTCCCTAAAAAGGACAAATGATATAATATGGCTAAGGCCCTAAGGTTGGCAAAGCATCTTCTAGATCTAATTTTTTTTTTTAATGACGTTTGCGTTTTTACCCAAGTGGCTATGAAAACTAACCGGATGCTTTGGGCGAGCGCCATAGCGCTAGCAACCAGATCTAATGATTTTGGAGGTGTCCATGGGTAACAGGAATCGCTTAACATAGGTGAAATGTATGCTCGTTTTTACTATCGCATAAAAAAAAATAGTATATTAAACTCTGACTTACCAGTCTATGATTTTTCAAAAGTTCACCGCGTATTGGACTCAACTCTCCCACTAACAATTTGAGGAAGGTAGACTTGCCGACTCCGTTGGGACCGACGATGGCAATTCGCGAGTTCAAATCGATACCAAAGTCTACATTGATGAACAACGGCTTCTGTCCCGAGAAGTTGAAATTAACATCTGGAAAATATATTTACTATAATAAAGCCAACGAAGTTAATCAAGAACACAGTGGTTCAGGTGGTAATAACATTTTTAATATAAAAATCTATATTGATAAAATTGCATTAAAACTGCAATATAAACGTTTTCTAAATGCATATTAAAGTATATGGGGTACACGTAACAAAAACAAAATTTGTCTGTCTGTTTGTTCCTAATCTTGAAATCGGCTGGACACTCTATGAAGCTTAACATAAGCGGACATTTAATTCACCATTGTTTATACATAAAATCGCCTCGGATAAAACATGACTAAATCCTATAAAAAACACTGATATCATTATCGAATATTTACATATAAAACCGACGCGGCTAAAATCGAGGGGTACCGCTAATGAAAAGGACACCTACTATGCAAGCCCAGTATGGGCGGTTGAAGGGGCGGAGGATCTGGGAAGTTGAACTTGACGATGTACTCCTTGGGCCTTTGCAGTAATGTGACGGGTGCCGCATTCTCTTCGTTCTCCTCCCGCTGTGATTTACTACGATTCTTCTCTTGCTTACGTGTAAGAGCTTCCTTCTGTTTCTTTTCCTGTTATTAAGTATATCAAACAATTCTTTATACAAATTTCATGACTTATTAATACATATAGTCACCCCACCATTTTAAATTTCAATAATGGAAAACAGAGACATTACTACTTATATTATTTTTTTCTTTAAAAGCAAGGTTCTGTTATTTACATATAAAAACAAAATCAATGTGTTAGTTTTTGTCTCAATACATACATATTCCTCGTAACAGAAACACACGTTCTATAAAGATAATCTGTCTGTCTGTTTAGTTTGATTGAACCGATTTTGACGGAACTTTTACTGACACATAACATAGGTTTCTACTTTTATTTCGCTTAGCACCCTTATAAAATGATCTCTATATTAAGAACGTAACATACAGCTGCTTTCTTTGACTGTCCATGCGCCTTCAAATCCTTTATCCTCTTCTCTTGTTTCTCATACTCTTTAATCATTTCTTTGCGCTTCTGAGCGTACATCTTCTTGAACATGGAGTAATTGCCCTTATAGTAGAAAAGCTTCTGCTGATCCAGGTGAATAATCTCATTGCAAACATTGTCTAAGAAGGACTGGTCGTGGGATACTACTAGTAATGTCTTCTTCCAGCCTTGTAAATAACTAAAAGATATCAAAATAATATATAATACTATATTTCTATAAATGCTAAAGCTAAGTTTCTTACGCTTTGCCACCTAAATTACCGCGCTGATTTTAATGAATTTTGGTGAGACGATACATGTCTTGTTAGACCTTAAGAAAGTTATAGGCTGAATATCCCTACCAATATTATAAACGCGAAAGTTTTTGTGTAAAGATATTTGTTACACTTTCACGAGAAAACTACTGAACGGATTTTAATGAAACTATAAAAATATAACATCAGAATAACACATAGGCAATAATTTACAAAGATATTGTGACACGAATGAAACCGCGGAGTCACGCCAGTTTTGCATCATCACGTAAAACAGTTGTGCACGGCTAGTCTTAAAAATTCTGACGCTATTTTAACGATTTTGAAAACTTTAAAAAGAAAATAATTAAGTACGAGTATATTTTCACAATCAAAGTCAATACTTACTTATCTAACCAAATAACAGCATTAAGATCTAAATGATTTGTAGGTTCATCGAGAAGTAGAAGAGTGGGTTCAATATACAAAGCTCTGAAAAATATTAAACATTAACAACGAAAATTATAAAAATTATTCAATAAATTATCCAGTGATTTGATGTTTTATTTCATAGAACAACCATTCTAAAGAATTATCTTTAAAAAATTAATGAAAATATAATGATGCCGTACTATAAATAAATCGAAGTGATTCATTACAGGTTTCAAAATATATTTTTTCGTAACCATAGATCACAAGGCACAAACATACAGCGGTATTATTTTTTATAACTCTAAAGTAACAATTATTACAAAAAACATGTCAAAACAATTTATTAAATCTACATACTATGAACATTATTCGAAGACAGATAATCAAACTGTGTGTCCGTGATAAAAACGTTAAAGTACCTAGCTAATGAGACTCTCATACGCCATCCTCCTGAGAAGTTCTTAGTGGCCCTATTCTGCATCTCTTTGCTGAATCCTAAACCAGCGAGAATTCGGCGAGCACGCGGCTCAGCCGAGTCTGCGCCTATGGCTTTCAATTCCGCGTACACCTACAAAATTACAGGTCAGGTCCAAATAAATCTATAAACTACTAGATGATCTGGCCACGCGCTGCTGTGGCTAAGGTTTTTGTTATATCAAATTGTAATTAGTAAGCATTATTAGTAGTAATAAAAAGTTTGTACTTTTAACACAGCGCCATCTATTGAAAACCTACTAAATTTAGTCAACAGATATTGTCATCTGTCAGTCTCGTTTGGAGCTAAAGGATAATTTTGACTCTCAAATATACAAATAAAATAATATTACGACTATAAATTGATAAATAAACTATCCTAAGTCTTAAGTTGGGGCATAGCACTCATTTTAAAGAAAAAAACGCTAAAATCGGTTCAGTAGTTTCCGAGTTCATCCCGGACAAACATCGTGACAGGAGATTACAATGAAGTTTTGCTCTCTAATAAAACTATTTCTGATGTGCTTTTAAAACTTAAGCCAAGTTATACGTAAAATGACTTTCGAATATTTATGTATCAAAAATTGATTACCTCATTCAGTCTATCCTGTTTCGAAAGATCACCCTTTTCCGTTTGTTCCTCTAACTCTTTACATTCCTCCAGGAGTTCTAGAATACAAAATATGATAGGAATGTATTTTAATACTCGCTTTAAATTATTAGACACAAACAACTCCAAATATATGAAAAACAAGTAAATTAAATAATTAAAAAACAACTAAATTCGTTCGTAAAACTAAGGTAACATTAATGTTACTTAATGAAAAAAAAATCGTTTTTAGAATTGTCAATAAGGAACAGACTATGAAAACTAATGTATACTTAGCATTCACTACTTAAAAAAATAAAATATTATTATTGTATTCTCTCATATATTTACTATCTCAACTAGGTTTTTTATAAAAGATATAAAAGTAAAATACAAAAATAAAAATAGTATAAAAAAACGTAATCTGGAAAACCACCAGCAGCGGAGTTTGGCCTAAGCTACCGATGGTTAGGGCCGCAGAGAAAGTAACCTTCTGACAATACGTGCTGGGTCCAGGAGTACCTTTTGCATGCGTCCCTTGATCCAACTATCCAGCGAGATACTTTTTGATGTTGATCGAGACTCTTCGCTATGAGACCATTCATACATTATTGTTATTGTTAGCTTATTTACAACATACCTTTCCTTTTAACATCAGACTCGAGTAGAGTATCAACAGCACTCATATCACTAGCCGTAACTTCTTGTTCACAAAGCAGTATATCAATATGTGGTGGCAAAGGAAACGCCCTTTGAGCTAAATGTCTTAAAAGTGTAGTCTTTCCGTGGCCATTGGGCCCCACTAGACCGTATCTCCGACCATTTGCTATCAATAGGTTCGCGTTCACGAAAAGATCTTTCCCTTTTGCGCTTATAGAGAAATTCTCAACTTTTATATCTACTGCATTTTCTAAAGCAGCCATCTGACCTTAAAACATATTAACTGTATATAAACCTGGTGCTTACTACATATACGCTATACTTTTATAAAATAACTAGAAAAGAACAATTTTTATACATATATATTTTTAGATCAGTCATTGACATACGAGCTAAAAATTACTTGATAATAAAAAGATAATAAGAGCCAACTGATATAATTACTTATGGAAAGGTTTTGCTAATAGCGTCACTCATGTTCATGTTGATTTGACTTACCGTTTTTAGTTGTCTATCATATTATTTTAGATAAATTATTTGAATATACATACACTCGGCTTCTAATAATTATTATATGTGTTGTCAATGCATTTGTTTTATATATAAAAACATAACATTTCGTAACAACTTACAAGTATATAATTAAAAGTTAGTATTTCAATAACAGATTTAGCAATTCGGATAAATGTCATGACAGTTTTTATTAAAACTTACCAGCAGATTTTTGTGCCTGACTAACAGTGAAGTTGGCATCCAAATCACTATGACCCTGACCACCTTTCTTTGTTATCATTTCCATCTGCTTCTCATACTCTTGTTGCTTTTTCAACTTCTTCTTCTCTTTGTGACTCATTTTCTTTTCTTCTGTTTTCAATTCCGTTTCTTTTTGTATCTCCTCCTAAAAACACAAGTGAGATATAATGACTTTATAGTGTAGACTTAGAGTTTATTAAGAGCCATTATACTTGTTGCCTTTGACACAATTATTTGAAGCTACATGGAATATTTTTCATAATCCCACATAGAATCCAAAAAACATATTTTTCATTTAAACCATTTTAGGGTGCTAAATGTTAAACAACACATTCCAAGTCACTTCTATCAGCATACCAAAATCCATCAGTATCAATTCAGCAGTTCAAGCATTAAGAAAGTAACAAACAAATTTAAAAACAACTGCTCTCGTATTTATTTTCTATGATGATCAAGATATTAAAAAGTTTCACAAACCTTTTCTACACAGACTTCCTCCTCAGGTTCGGTCTCCTTGATTTCAAATTTTTTCAGTTCTTCCTCTATATTGTCTATATTATTTTTCTTTCTATTCTTTACTGTAAAACATTAAACCCACATCATAAGGCATCATGAATAAAATTATTACGAAATATTCTAAACCATTTAAATTCAGTTTTAAGACTTGTGAAAAAATTGTTCTAGTGTTTTGGCATTTTTGCTATTCCAAATGTGGATTGTGTCTCAAAATAAGTCTTAGAATCCTGAGACATATAATAAGCATAAATTCAAGTTATTTAAACAAAGAAAACAGAAAAAACATTTTGATTTAAAATGATAACTGAGTATCCTCTTTATACTTACATTTACTTTTAACAACAGGTTTCAATATAACTTCTTCCTCAGAGTCCATCTTAAGTTCTTTATCACTTTCTTCTTCTGGCCAATCTTCTTTTTTATTCTTACCTGAAAATTTACATTTTGAAATTTAATAAAACATTTGTATCATATCACATGTCATGTAAGAATAGAAGTGCTAATTAATAATAGCCATAGTCAGCTTTGACAAACAAATTTATACAATGCAAATCATCAGGAATATTAGATACAAATTAATTACCATATTTACAAGTCAATAAATACTAAAAAATGAAAAAGTTTCTATGTATGCAAATTTGTTACCCCAAACACGCATTAGGGTTATGTTGGATTTTAATACTGAAGAGATGATCTTTGAAACTAACGAGTATAAACATCGAAAAGCCAGATCATCATATTGAACATAACCAAAAGGTTTTGCAAACACTTATAATGTGTTAATTAAGTTGTAAATTTTAGAAAATATTTAAATAATTTAGTGATTTTCTGGACAAAAAAATAAATCAAGTTAATTTGATAAGTATTTACATATCTTGGGTAGTTTAAAAACTATGCAAATTAAGTCACAGGGAATGATTTAAGAAAAATATCAATATTGACACTGTTTTATTGTATTATACTATTTAAGTTATTTACCTTTTGAACTTTTAGATTTAGGTGGCGGTGGTGCTACTTTACTTGATTCATTACTAACAACCGATTTTGAATCCTCATTATCTGATTGATCCGACTCTTCAACGGTTTTCTTTTTATTCTTTGCTAAAAATTAAACATACATGTATATGCAATTTATTTGTGAAAAGAATATTTAAGAAGCAAGCAAAAGTAATAAAAACCTTTAGACTTTTTTGATTTAACTGGTGCAGCATTACTCGAAACATTGCTAACAATTGATTTTACATCATCATCCTCATCCGATTCCTCTGAGTCAGCAACCGCCTTCTTTTTACTTTTCGCTAAAATATTTAAAAAGTTTGTATTTATTTGATATTCTAAATCTTCAAGTAGTTTAAATTAAGTATACCTTTCTTTTTCACAACTGGCTTTACTTCTTCTTCTTCAGAAACCTGTTTTAATTCCACATCGCTACCCTCATCTGACCAATCGTCATCTTTTTTACCTTTTCCTTGATAATAGAGAAAACAAATATTAATATTTATATCATTTTAATTTACTTATAAACACAATTATAACATTCTAAAGGCTAAAAAATTTTGTGTTAGAATTACTAAAATTGATTTCAATAACTAAATAATAATAATAATAATTTTTTATACTATTTTTATATTTGTATTTACGTTTTTGTATTTTACTTTTATATCTATTTTATAAAAAATCTAGTTGAGAAAATAAATGTAAGAGAGAAGACACAAAAATAATAATCATAATATAAGAAATTGTAATAATTTATTACCTTTCTTCTTTTTATTTTGTTTAACAGCTGCTTTTGATGCAGTACTAGTTGCATTACTAACTATAGATTTGTCATCTTGTTCTACATCAGAATGCTCAGCACCTTTCTTTTTGTTTTTACCTTATAAATAAATAATGTACTGGTTTAATAAAAAGAATTTTCTAATATGTATTGACATGTTGAATATATACAATGCAGATTCAAAACTTAACCCTGTACTAAAAATATGTATATTGGCACAGTCCAAATAAATGTCAAACTAAATTACTTAATACATTGCCCACTTGAAACTATTTTTAACTATACCTTAAATAATGTATATAAAATTATGATTAATATAGTAATTAAAATTAAAGAAAATAGGAAACTAGGAGATTATTGTGCAATGTTTCTGAGATATGTACATCTATGTATTACCTATTATAAATGAATACAATGGTACTAATAATTTAACAGAAACTTGGATGAAGCACGGTATAATAAAACAAAAATGTTTATGTGTCACCTTTCTTTTGAGATTTCTTAGCAACCGGTTTAATTTCCTCTTCATCGCTGGATGCGTGTATTTTTTTATCGTTGTCTTTTCCATCTCCATCGCTAAAATCTACAATTTCTTTGCCTTTCTTTTTCGCCTTTCCTTTGCTCTTTGAGGTTATTTCTTCATTGGTAACAGATTTCTTACCCTCGAAGTCTTCGTCCAAATCAAAGTGTTTCTTGTTACCTTTCTTTTTAGACATTTTGTTAAAGTAATATATAAATTAAATAATACCTAAATAATTAACTATGGTAAAATTTCAATATGTACAGGCTTGGGTACGAATAAGTAAAAAGTATTACTAAATAGGTTGAATTTGCTTTCAAATTTGTAATTGTGCTACGCTCATAAGTGTCATTATTACTTTTTTGACAGCTGATGTACTGTCGAGTGTCGACTGGAGTAGTAACTTATGACATAATTGACATTACTATTTTCCTTAGTTCGGAGTGTAGAAAATATTTAAATGACTGTCCACTTATAGTCTTAATCTCTACCATGATGCTAGTATAGAATCTGTGTATGGATGAAAATAGCCACAAATAGATTGCCGTGTACGCAGACAAAATTATTAACCTCTCAACAGTGTCGCGTCCGCTCAGCGGACTCTGCAGTTTTTCGTTACCTGTGTCAAGTCCGCTCAGAGGACTAGTTAGAGAC
>JAOSYY010000009.1:2840614-2862421 GCA_025727935.1 Hebomoia glaucippe | reverse complement strand
GTGGGCGATTAGAAAACAATAAAGTATATTTTTACTTTTGTATCTGTATGTTTATTTGTACACGCTATTCCCCGAGAGTACTAAAGGATTTTCGTAAGTGGATTAAGTGTAGCTCAGGGCATAGTTTTTGTTCCATTTAAATCCGATGTTAGGACTAAAAGTTATCGGCATTCAAAGAATTGAACGAATTTATCCAACAATAATTGGTTCACAAAATAGACATGAACATTAGCAAGGCCACGGGATAAAACTAATTTTTGTGTTAACTCTAGTTCTTTATATTCATTTATACTATGAAATGTTAAGACATATAACGGAAGTATAATAACGTAAAAGATTTTGACCACTAAAAACATTACTAAAACTAGTACACATCTTCAAAGTGGTTATTTTTTTACATCAGTCTTCAACAGAGGAGCCGACATTAACTTAATGGTAGCTGAAAGCCCAGCTAATTAATCGATATAATTTTTCAATAGTTCGAAAATTATTAAACCCATACCAAAGATGAATGAAAATACTGCACGAAAACGTCTATCTATGCGATGTTGTGTATAGCGTGTTTTAGGGCTTATTTTGGTCACGCCATACATACACTCACCCGTTTCCTACGTTCTTCTTCTTGCTGTTTCTTGCGCTGGTCCTGTTTATGCTGTTTCACCATCTCCGTAAGACTGGCAATATACTCATCTGTCTGCGACAGCAGGAACGCCAATCTTTTATCTTTCTTCTGATCGATAAGTTTTCTGTAACCTTCTTCATCCTCTGCCATAAGGCTAAAAAAGTAAAAAAATACGAATATTGTTTATATTATTCTTAATACAAATAACGATATATTTCTGATAAGATTTTCTTCAATGTATACTAAATATAATAAAGCTGATATGTTTGTTTGATTGATCGCGATAATCTCAGGAACTACTGATTCGATATGTAAAATTCTTTCAATTTAGAATAACATTTCTCGAGGAAAGCTATACACCATAAGTAATGCTTAACACACTCACACACAGTTTTAGAATGGGGGCAGTATTCCTCTTAAATTCACGAAAAAGTATGTGATAGGTATGGCAATATTCAAGGTTTGTTCACTATAACCTTTTTAATGTTTAATACGATGTTGCGCGGGACAGGTAGTTGTCAATAAGGTCAGATTTTAAATATCTTTTATAAACAATGAATAAAATATTTTTGCGGAAATTAATGTTCATTCTTTCCATTTAGGAAAAACCGGACCAACAGACATCATCAATTACTCAATGATGTGCTACCGACCTACTTATTTTTATTTCGAACTTTTGGAAATTCATAGACTAAAGTCGTCCTGTCGATAGTTACCTGTTATTATGCCTATCAAAATTACAATATAACTTTATACATACCGACGCATACGTTCCTTTTCAATGCGCTCCTGTTCTTTCTTCTGTTCGCGTTCGGCATTCGCGTGATAATTTAAGATACCCTTATTAATACGCGACAACTTTGAAACATTGTTGCGGTGATACTCCTTGAAGTCCTTCGCTGTATAAAGAAAAGTTAAAAATGAGCAAGCATAATTAATAGATATACATATTTTTTTGTACCTCAGAAACGGCTATAACGATTTACATGAAATTTAGATAGCACATAATACAACAAAATTATGCTAAATAGATTTTTTGAATGATTATATGCAGAACGTATAACAGGGAGACAATTTATAAAATGTTTAACTGTCTGTTTGTACCAGCTAATCTTTTAAAAGACTGGACTGATTTCAACGCGACTTCCACTCGCAAATAGTTAACGTTATGACTGAAACAGTCTTCTTTCATACTCATCAACAACATTGCGAGACGTTGCTATAATTATTTCCACGTTTTTTATGCTTTCATTATATGTTTATACACATAATAAAACCACAAAAAAACATTCAATGAATTTACCCCAAAAATTAAATGTTAGACAACTGGAAGTGTTTCTCAAAATCGACATGAACGCGGGCGAAGCCCTGAGTCAAAAGCTAATGTATACATAAATGAACTCAGTTAAATTAGCTATATTATATTACGTATAGAGTTGTCGTACCATGTTGTAACACTGTCTGCAAGAATTCTTGATGCTTTTGGCGTCGTTTCCTCTCCGCTTCAAGTTTTTGCTGCTTCTCTAACTTCTCAGTCGCGCGCGCCTCGCGCAATCCCTGTCGCTTAGTGCGTTTATAGGCTTTTATGTTCACTGCCGTCTCTAGTGTTGTATCGCGACGAATTTGCCCCAATATCTTGAGTGAGTATTCAAAGTTTAGTGCAGTTAGATAATAGTATAGGTACAGGTAGGTAATAGTCTATTATAGACTTAAAATTAGTAAAAAAAAATATTTAATGTACAAATAATAACAATATTTTTTTTATAATAATGCTAAATGTTGTACTTGATATTTCTGTATATGTTCTCTGTAACCTGATTCGTTAAATTGTTCAGTAGTTCTTTCTAGTTGGTACAATTAATGACGTCATATTAGTTTTAAATCTGTGGTAAATATACAGTAAATAAATAAATGGCACCTCAGAACGCAATTGTTTTTGGAAGTTAAGAAGTCTCAGCGCTCTTAACTCAATTTGTGCCTGCAGTCTCAAGTCATCCGGTATATTTGCCGGCAAGTTAGATAGCATTTCCATACGGTGAGAGATTCGCGATATTATCCTGAAACAAAAATTTATTTGTAAAACAGCATAATATTACAATACATAATTAAACAGGGTGTACTTAACGGCATTACTTAAGTTATAATTTTACCTATTTTCTCTCTCATTTAGCACTTGGAGAGGATCTATTCCCACTGGTTTAGGGATGCTCGTGACTCGGTTCTGCTTGGCCCCTGGCGTCGGAGCTCCTGGCTGAGTGGGCTGCGCCCCGGGTGCGCCAGGACCAGCTGGGCGCACGGGCGCAGCTCCTCTGACGGGTGGCCCACCAATAGGCTGTGAATCAATATCCGATATAAATGAAAAGCTAAATTAAAAATTTATAGCGATCTTAAAGTGTAAAAATTCTTACCGGGTTAACAAGGGGCGGTGTGGGTTGCGTAGGGGGTGCCATTTGTCCAGTCATGGGCAGAGGTGTTGGCGGCGCACCTCCTCCTCCTCTAGCTGGCTCCGCCGGACCAGAGTAGCCAACGAGCCCTGCACCACTACCAGCAGGCCCAGAGCCTTGAGACCCTCCAGTACTACCACCATAAGGTGACGGAGGCTGTGCTGGTGGTGTAGGACATTCCGGTGGCGAATCACCACTACGTTTACCAGTTGCCATTAACGCTATCTGTTGTGTGATTGGCTGATTTCGCGCTAAATTACGATAGGCCGCGATCTGTGCCCTGTGAAAATTTTCTTATTAATTGGTGTATATACACATATAAAAAAAAGAAATAAAATAAAATAAAAAACTAAACACTCACTTTAATTGGTTTAATTGTGCATTTGAAAAATGGGGACTATTCCGAGCTCGTATCGCTAACAGTTGCGAATATCGAGGATCGTCTTGCATGCCTTTTTCTTCCATAGAGTCGATGGTGCGTTGTAATGCGTTAAGATTGTCGGGTCCTGAAGCTGCGAGTGAACCTTGCATAGGTGATGAAGAAGGCGCACCGTTGGCGGAAGACGTGGGAGGTGGTGGAACCGACCCATGAGGAGGAGTTTGAGCCGTCGGTGGTTGTTGTTGTTGCCCCGATGGAGGAGCCCCACCGCCAGCTGCGGATGCCGGTGGAGTAGAAGACCCACCCGGCGACGGTGCTGGATGACCGTATCCACCCATCATATTGTGATGCGGGGGCATAGGCGGCATCCCTTGCGGATGCGCTCCATGTGGTGGCGGACCCCCGCGGGGCATAGGCATTCCTGGTGGGGGAGGTCCTTGTGGTCCACCACCTGGCGGTGGTGGCCCTCCGGCCATTCCCATTGGAGCCTGGAATTCACAGGAAATGTATTAAGTTTTTCATAAAATCTTATTGTAATTTGTATAGCATCTTAGTCTGGAAGGAAATGTATTTGTCGCTAAGTAACATTGGCAAATTGACAATTTTCTGTAAAAATTTAAATTTCAAAATCAGTCATGACTGCCTTGAATTTACATTTCCATAAAAATTATTAACAATGACACATTCTTCTCGTGTCTTTGTATGTTTCGTTGTCCAGATTGCCGTGACATATAGCTTAAACTATACACTATACGAAATAACTGCTTTTAATTCGCGTGAAAGAGGAATTCTTTACTCAGTGTACACTAAAGAGTATAAAATATATTTTTTAAATGGCATATCAAATGAAGCCGCGATAACTATAAATGTTGCTGTGGATAGTCGCTATGACCATGCTTTTCAAATGAAGCTCAACGCTTTTGATATTAAGTATGTTTATTCTACTGAACAATACATGTATGTATGAAGTATTATTTTGGGATTTTTTTTTTAATACAACACACTTATGTATATTTTTAATCATTTAATGTTATTTAGTCATGACCTTTTTAAATCTCCAGAAAAAACATGTTAATTACAAAACCTAAAAATATTTATGTTTAAAGACTCAACAAATTATTCGATGACAAACTTTATTTATTAGATTTAACTAATTATATTTTAAGGGATATTAGTGAAAAGCACACATGCACAGACCAGAGTGACATAACAAATACATTTTGTGACTGGGAATATATATTGAAATGGGTTGATGATCGTATAAACTTAAACAATAATTTACAAAAGATTGTAATAGCAAAAACATATGAAAGAAGAGATATATTTATACTTAAAATATCTAATGGAAAAAAGAATCCCATTGTGTTTATAGTGGCCGGTGAAGATGGAAAGGACTGGATTTCAACTGCAATTATCTTGAACTTTGTAAATAGTTTGCTAAAAGAAAAAGATAAAGACAAATCACTTTTAAACTATTACGATTTCTATTTAGTTCCAGTTCTAAATCCAGATGGCTATAAGTTCAGCCAATCTTTTGTTAGTAGTTTTCTCTTTAGTTGTTAATCAGGTACAAATTAATTTATAATGTTATAAAAACTTTTTTCAGGACAGGTTTTGGTCAAAAAATAGAAGAGAATTTTTTCCACCAGTATTTTGTTTGAACAATACAAATGCTGTTGGTGTAAATATAGCTCGCAATTGGTTTATCGAAAAGACTGCAAAATGTAATATAACATATATTTATTAATTACAATTGGAATAACTAAACAATTTTAATAATTATGCAATTACAGTAGTGGATGAAGAATGCAAAGGTATTTATGTAGGCTGCAATTCATTGTCAGAAGAGGAAACGCAAACATTGTCTTATGTTTTGAATGGTCTTGCATTGAATATGATTACTTTTATAAACTTAAAAGGCTTTGGTAAATTTATAACCATCCCATATGCTCACAAGGAGCCTTCGAAAAATCACGACATTGTGGTATGCATATAAATATCTATAATTTCTGACCTATAGCATTTTCTTAATGGTAGACTAAGTAAGCTCTCCAGTTACTATATTAATATATTTCTATGTTTTGTCACATAATGCCTTATTATTTGTATTTAGCATTACAAATTAATTGTTGGTAAAAATATATAATATTAATATTATAACTCTATAAACCTAACTCGAAGAAATTAATTTTATACAAGAACTGTATTTTGGCTTGTAGATGGGTATCCTTACATCGGCATGCACCACAATAAAGAACATGTACAATGTAACATATCATGTTGATACTACAAATCGATTTATTTGTAAGTATTTCATTAATTTTTGGTTTAAAACTTTTTTTATTTCACACATAAAGTAGTTAATTTAAGACAAGAAATCTCCATTCATTTCAACCAATCTCATGACAACAATAAAAATTAATATCACCTTTGAGTATGCATGAGTAAGTATTTTTTGCAAGTGAAAAGCCATATTTTCAGCCTGCTCCCAAGGGCTATAAAGTTCACTTAGTGAAAAATCATATGTTAGCCATAGGTTGTTATTAATATTATTTTTAATTTTGTGTATATTTCAACCATCCAAAGCTAATCTGCGGTTTTGTGATTTTTTTAAATGTGTTAAAACTTTTCTCAATACCTGTACATTAATCAATTTTGAACTATATTGGTATGAATTTTTTTATTTTCAGACAATCATTTATTTTCCACAGATAACTTCAGTGGCAATATGGCAGACTGGGTAAAGAAAAAACTAAACATTCCATTAGTTTTCACCCTTTACATGAAACATCAAAATAACTTTCTTCCTAAACCTGAGGACATCATCCTATTGACCCAACCCTTTTACATGATACTAAATGAGACACTTGTCATAGTAAAAGATATATATGGACCATTGTATAACAAGGAGATACAAATATTTGAATATAATGCAATTATTAATTTACTCATAATATCATATGTTATAATAATACATTAAAAATATAAAATATTTAAACATTACTGTATTAAATAATTGTTTATGGCATAGTATACTAGTTTTTAATGTTTTGGCAATGAAGCAAAAATTATTCAGAAGTCTAAAATATCCATGTTAATTTTTCTATCTGTGAAAATAAAACTTGAGTGTCATTATTATAAATAAGATTTATCTAATAGTACCTAAAATATAAGTATATTTTTATAAAATATAATTTTCCCACAAGGACTAAGGTACATCTGACAATGAAATGGAGAGTTCCTTTCATAAGTATTAACCATGCCTTTACTTCACAAAAGAATTGACAAAATCATTTCAATACATTGTCTATAAAATACCTGATTTGGTGGCATATGTCCAATCTGATGTTGCATATATCCATGCGATGGGCCTTGTCCAGGCATATTTGGGTGTTGAGGTGCACCTGGCATATTTGAATGACCATTGGGTCCAGATCCAGCAGCTCCTATAGGGTGTCCAGGAGGCCCTGACATATGCGGTCCCACCATATGTGAAGGCATTTGATGACCACCAGGAGGCATATTAGGATGTTGAGGCACTCCAGGCGGGCCATTAGCGTTCGAGGCAATATTGTGTGGAGGACCGGATTGTGTCATATGATTTGATATTGGTGGTTGACCGGATCCCGGTGGGTGAGGAGGCGGTGGTCCATTTACATGTTGTTGGTTGTAGGGGCTATGCGGTGAATGCGGTGGAGCCGGACTTTGCGTTGGAGGTCCCATTGGACTTGGGGCTTGAGGCGGTGGCATTGGGCTATTTTGAGGCGAAGGGCTTGCCATCTTTTTGTTTTTCAACGTAACATATCAAGACTATACACAAAAATAACAGAACTTCTTAAAGTTTCCTGTTGCATAAAACAAACGCGTTGAATCTTGTCACCGATTTTAACACAATTGACACAGATATTTAAGTTAACAATTTATTTAAAATATTATACGGTATTTTCTTGCTTTTACATAATAAATATGCAAGTAATTAATTAATAAGCAATTAATGGTGTTAACATTTTACTTCTAAGCATTTAGACAAGTTACGATTCCAATCTCCATTTTAACAAGAAAATGAATCGTTATCTGCTTCAAGCGGTGTTGCCATACAGTACAGACTAAACACCACTAGGTCCTCAATATTTCATAACATAAGTTTATAAACAGCGTACGATTATTATACTTAAAAAAAACGAAGTTATGAATTTGATTTGTAAATAAAATAAAATGTATTCCTTTAAAACGTTTTTGGATGCAAAATTCATTGATCTTTCTTAAGAATAGATTTTTCAGTCTATTTTAAATCGCTGCGCTTACATGTGATATAATATATTAGCTACAACCTATAAGCTGAAAATCAAATCCCAGATAATTCAGAAAGATTTTTTATGTCACGATGTCTTTTACTTTCTGGATTATAACAATTAATACTGGTCAAACTTGATTAGTAAATTACACAAAATTTGAAAAATTCTTACTTCCAATTCGACAGTTGTGTGCTATAAATTTTTAACTCAGCCGATGTAATTTCATTTACTTGAGGCTACATATATGCTAAACACCAAGTCTACAGATTTCAGTATTTATATTCGAACTTTAGGCTTAGTACAAATGGTCAGTAATGTAAATTTTCTTTTTTTCAGCTATTATTGTCTCATCCTGCTAACTTAATATATCTAATAATTTACTATTTCTATATAGTGGATCATAAAAAAACAATTTTAAATCTAGATTATTGTAATTTTTGTGAAGTAAAGCGAACTCCACAAAAGTTTATTTTGGCTCCAGTGGTGCGAATTGGAATTCCGCGGTAAACAGATGAAAATAATATTGTTCGCCTTTGGACAAATAGCACCAAATTGTAATTCTATTATTTATACAAAAAAAGTAATATTTGAAATTGATTGAGAAATATGGCCACTAGGCTAGAGATCCGAAGAAATTTACTTTGCTGTATAATAGATACCAAGATGTTATTTGATATCAAAAATAATAAGTTTCTATAACATAGCAGAATTATTCAAAATACTGGCTGGACGATTTCTATCAAAAAGTACGTGTCAAAAAAGATTTTTGAAGAGAAAAGAAAATAGAACTTGTAATACAAATTCATGCAAGAAATTGCTATTCATGATGGCCGCTAAATTTTATATAAATTTAGTGATTTTTAATCTCTTCTTCTTTAATTTCTTACATATTATTACAAGTAATCTTGAAAAAAAAAGTGCTGATTACCTTGATGGCAACGATGAAGGAGGTATGGATGTATCCATAGATCAGGAGCAAAATAGCAATGTTACTATATGTTCAAGACGACAAAATACTCTTATGCATGAAGTCCAGACAGCAGGTCCAAAACAATTTCCATTCGTCGTAGCGCTTATGTCCCAAGGAAATGAATACGTTTGCGCAGGATCTATCATATCAAATGGTATTATTCTCACAGCAGCTCAATGCACACAAACTGTAAGCTATGCTCTTGTAAATACAACAACTGACAAGAAAGACGATGCAGGGATTCAATTGCATGTCATAAAAACAGAAAATTTTCCTACGTATAACGCAGGGGATTCCGGAAAAAATGTCGGAATTCTCTTTACTGAAAAGCACAACAATACAATAGCCTCAAAGATTCGCTTGAGCAACATCACAGATGGAAAAAATCTTAATGAAATGGAAGCTTTAGGGTTTGGACTCAACTCCGAAGTAGGACAAATTAAACCTTTGCAATATATTGGAATAGAACAACGAGCCATTAATGGGGATTTAATACAAGGTTTCTTTGATTGCATTGAAACTAAAGTGTCTACATGTTTTAGAGATATAGGAGGACCAGTAATATTTGATAATGAGCTTATCGGCGTTGTAACCAGAGGACAAAAAGAGTGTACAAAGGAAATTATGGCTTCTTATGCAATTAATAAGCATGTTGTTGACGTTCTACCCATTTATACATTTAAAGCATGGTTAGATGAACAAATTGTCAAGAACCAAGAACAAATAAAAGAACCTTTGGAAATTTATCCTACGAAACCTATTGTTCGAGAAGCATTACATGTAATGACTAGTGACGGTGAAAATTTTAAATTATTTATGCCCATTATTTTGATTAATTTACAGATATTTCAAAATATTTTTTATTAGAATTTATATATTTCTTGTTAAATTTTTGTATTGATGTAATTGTTATAATATAGCAACTGTTATAAAATAGTATTTCTTAATTGTATACTCGAATTTAAATAGTGACTCGTTTTGCTTATTAATTTGACGACACGTATAGACAATGGGTTTAAGAGGGCTACTAGTAGACCTGGGTCGATCGCGATTGATTGGATCATTTTGGCCCGATCACCAACCGTTAAAGAGAGATTCGATCACATGTCTCGTATTGATTCGATCGTTTTTGCCGAAGCCGTGTCGCGCTTGTCTTTGATATGGCGGCAATTTTTTATACCTACTTATGCTCTGTGCTTGACAAACAAATTGTGTTGCCAAATTAATTTAGATTTAATTGAAAAAGAAAGAGAGTTCATATTTTATTGTAAATCATAAACTCATTTCTATCCTATCTGTTCTTATTTTTACCATTGATTCTATAAATATAGAATTAAAATAATTTTCAACATTTCCTAATACAATCTACAATTTTCTTTAGATTTAACTTAATTTGACGTTACCTTAAAATATTACATTCTCAATGAAAAAAATAAATATTTTTATTATAGAAATCTATAATTCGATATACATATAAGAAAATTATTGGAATATGAATAGATAGCTATGTCAGCACTTTAGCAACATAAATTATGAAATAAAAGAATCCTATAATTAAATTGAACTAGCGATAGGTATCCAGGGTCGTAAAGTTCGAAGACATAAGACACAGTATAAATTGTCTGATCTATCGATAAAATGATCGTATCATTTTTGCCCAATCTCTTCATGTTGTATCGCGACACGGTGACAGATCCGCGCCGCAACAGCCGGACGATCGCCTTAGCATTAGACACACTGGCTAATAGGTCGATCAAATGATCGGGTCAAAATGATCCTATCGCTTCATAGTTGTGTCGCGACCGACCCGGGTCGCAAGAAATGATCGATTAACGCAGGTTTAGCTACTAGTCTAAAATAAGGTATATTATATAATTCACTCTATCATGCTATCTACCATCGGGTGCAATAGTTTTTTTTATAGATTTTACAATCTTTGGCACACAGCAATTATATTTATACTGCGAGGTCTTAGATATTAAGCTATCTGTGCGGTTTGTCAGTTGTCACCAAATATTGTCATTTGGTGACAAATTTTTCTTAATTTCTTTTTAATATGACCATTGACCATGTTTCATACGTATATTTAGATTAAATAGTAACGTATCACCAATTTAATTTAAATGATTGCAATGAAGTAGCAGAATTAAGCTATAACCTTCATTTTGAAAAGTTTCATGTATAACAACATACAGGAAGGGGTACGAATAAATTTCTCGATACAATTTTATAAGGTCTATAGAAATCACATTAAAATTAAAATTATAGGAAGGGGGGTATAGAACTATAACACCTTCAGCTAGAAGAGGAATTCATGAAAACAATCACCCAATACTCGCTAATGCAGGAACTATGAAAATAAATAGTAAATCAACTTCGATTGATGCTGGTACTGATGAAATTGATAATGTATTAAGGTATTAAAGTGTTTACCTTCTCATTTTAAACTCTAAGGTAGGAGGTAGTAACCATCGCGCAATTTACCCGTTTTTATGACTGTATTAAATTATTGTATATAGTTGATATAAAACATATTGTGTGATAATTAATATAATTTGAGATCCAATCGTAAAAACATAACAAAATATTATTTTGATTTTTTTTTAAATCTCTTAATATAATACTGTTGGTAAGATTGATTTGATTCTCTTGAGTTGAAAAATCTATTTTTGTTGCCCACATTAATTTAAGGAAAGACTAGATATGTATCATAATATATTCTGTAAAAATAGTAAAGATAAATTTTGAGAATGGTAAAGTCCTTTAAAAGAGATTTGACAGTAGAAGTGTTAAGAATTTCTATTTATAATAAGATGCATTAACTTTCTAATCAACAGCAGCTATTTCTAACAAATTTTATAGCAAACAACAAAGACCATTAAGTCCAACAACTACACAAAAGTGCACAAAAACAAAGAGGATTTTACCAACAGGATTTGCGGTTGATGAGGAATTAACAGATGAAAGTGATAATTCTGAGTATGGATTATAACTTATGTAAATGTATACAGTAAATCCAAGTTTTTATGATAAAATTGCTTTTCAATTGTGTTAAAATACATATAATTTTTGTATTGCTTATTATGATATATATCACTATAAAATAACTTTTACAGTATAATTTAAAATGAATGTCTCATACATAATATACTATTCTTCAATTCCATTACTGCTTAACAGAAGTTATATGTATATTTCAAAAATTGGTATTATTGAAATGTTTGTTGTTGAAGTGCCATGATAGTATTGTAATAATACTTTTTTCTACAGATCTATTTCATCCAAATCCTGTCTCCCTGAAGTCTCTTCATTGTCTTCAAATTGCAGAAATAAAAATAGTTTTCATCAGAATAATGTTCTAAGTTCTTTAAATACATCTAATAACAACATCTCAAATGTTAGTGTGCCAGAAAATCAACCATCACATGATGGTTCGGAATTAATAGGAGAAGGGGCCAAGTATAAGACATCTGATAGGGATGTAACTAATACCATATTATATGCTTTACTTAGTTTAGCAATTCCTTTTCTTTGTATATCTTATTATCAATACCAAGGCGCAGAAAAAACAATTCGGCATAAATATGATAAATTAGATTTTTATCAAGATGTTAAAAGCTTGACCAACAACTTTAAGGTTAAACAGCATTCATTGTTGCAAGTCCGAACAGGTAATTATGTATTATTTTTAATTTATAAGCTATGTTACCTTTAAGTAGAGAAACTGATATTGATGAAATCAATGTAATCTACTTTATAATGCCTATATTATCATATCCTCAATACTTATAGGTTTATCTAGTTAATTTAAAGAAATTTTATTCTATCTAAGGACATGATAATATTTTTATCAACAAAATAGGAAATGGTTTCAAATATATTTAGAGCATAATGTGTGATATTGAACTAAATTATTTTAAATATGAATATAGTTTAACATAATTTCTAAAATGTGTACTGATACTACTGATTTAAGTAGTAAATCATTTACAATATTTTTCTATACTCTTATGTTAATTTGTATTGTATTTTAGGTATTAACGCAATATACGAAAAAGAAGATACTGGTTCATTTATATTTACCTATGATGAAAGTGTGAATGGATTTGATCCAGTTACATTTAATAACTTTATGAATAATATAGCAGCCACAGCATCAAAATACCTACGTAAGTTTTGTCAAATTGGAGGTACCTACAGATTATGTTGATTAGCATCTTAGAATATAGGTCTAAGGCCTTTCGAACAGCGATTGTTAAGATGGATGTGATGATCAGGAGATAATGATAATAGTGATAGGTAAATATTAGAGATGTTTGGTATAGGCATACCATGAGAAGTGATCTAAGCAATGTAACTGGAAGTTTAAGTATGAATGTTGACAAAAGTGTGAATGTTGACATGAGTTATTTTAGGTGTCTGATAAATGAGACAATAAGAATAACAGGATAAGAGAAAATATTCCTCCAAGTTTCAAAATTAAGCTAATTTATCTAATTATAAATTTTTGCAACTGTATATCTTTTTTTAATATGAATCGTGGGATTCAAAAATGATCGCATCAGAACTGATATCTGTCTGAAAACATTGTGGCAATTAAAGCCATTAGTATATTTTAATGCCTTTTTATCTGCAAGCTGGCTTAATCAAGATAGTCCTTAGCCCTACCTAGTGTATGAAGATCTACTCAGGCATTTAATTTCTCACCTTAGGTTATTAAAAATGTTTTAACACTATTTTCAGGTAACAATACCAAGAATACACAACATGTTGTATTAGATAATTCGAAAATTATACGCTTGAAGTCAGATTCGGATTTGATACACGAATTTCATGAAAGTATCGATAAAAATGGTATTCTACTTGTGGAAAATGTTGAAAAGATACCATCTGATCTGGCTATGGCTTTTCATTACTACTGTGATGAATATAATCCACTTGTGAAAAAAAGCGCTATATTCTTTACATTGAATGTTGCTAAATGCTCTGTTCCATCAAGTAAGAATTGGTTGTTTATATAGCATAAATAATGTTTAATTTTTTAGTACTCATAGCATATTGATATTTATACTTCGTATTATAAGGAACATCGAAGTTCTTAATCCAAGTTACATAGAAATTATTTTTAATAATCCTATCATGTAATAATTAAACTTGTATTGTAACTTATATTCTATAGATGTTATTATTCTATTAACTAAGAGTTTTAAAAGATTCTACTGATAATTTAAAAACTACTTTCCACAGATCAAAAATCCATGCATGATTACATTGAAAGATGTCTTAAAGCAAAATGGAAAGACATAGAAAGTGATAAGATAGGACCGCTTCTTACTAGAGTTGTCAACATTATTGTTGATGTTACATATATTTGAAGAAATCTTTTCATAGATGTGTAATTCATTGCAGCAAATCATAAAATCTTCAGGTTCAATATTAATGATTAATATTATCATATTAGATAATAAATTTCGATAACAATTAAATTTTATTACATACATGCACATTATTGATTTAAACACTATGCAGCCAATTCCTTCCTACTATTTTCAATAATTTATGATTGCATGCATACAAAATTTCTAATAACTTCGCAGTAACCAATACAATTGAATATAATGTAAGTTTTGATTGTTTGTCATTGAAATGAAAATCTTTTATATTGTGTTAAGAGTTAAGGTAATTTTTAATATGCAAAGGAACTGGCTTTTATTCTAAGTTGTAATTTTGGCTATGTATGGAGAAATTCATCAAATAATTTATTTTATGCATGAAATTATTTTTTATTTATTACATAAGCTAAAACTATGGTCCTTAGTTTGCGTCTAGTAGGCCCAGATGGATTACTAGTAATTCAGTGATCACCTTATTATGAAAAGTATTAATGAAATAAATTAAAATAAATAACTAATTTTACTAACATGGTTTTAAATTGCATTCATAAATAAATTGAATATTTATTATGTATGAAATATATGTAATATATATTTTCTTTGTATACCAAGCCCTTTTCTTGACTCTGTCTTTATAATAAATAAAGTATAGCCATGTTTTTTCCTTATAAATGTAAAAATAAATTTAGTTTGTGGCATATACACAGTATTTGTTAAGTTATATGAACAATTATTGTTGTGGGGTATACCCTGCATTAATTTTATGTAGAAATAATTATAAGTCTTAAAAGGAACACCACAGATCCGGCTTACGGTTAAATTAAATGACAGAGTGACAGAATTAAAATATTTTAGTGCAGAAGCCTATATTAAATTAAAATAAAGTTATTTTTAATATTCACTTTCTGCCAGTAAATGCCGCATTAAAATTGGTTTTTATCTATAAGAATAAATAGGTATAAATTTTACAAATTTAATTTGTTCTGTAAGTAGTAAGTACTAAATGCATTTACAAAAATCAGATAGAAACATACACTTTATTTCATTCATTATTTTGTGTACATTTAAAGTATTATAATTATAGACACCTGTTATAAATTTGAAATGTAATACCACATAAAATAATATTAAATACTAGCTTCTTCGATTTGGCCACACTGGACTCTGTTCCAAGGAATTTATATCAGGAAGTTGAAGATCATCCAAGGAGTCCGTACCAGCTTCATTATTATTTCTGGTTGGTGAGTATGATGTTCTTAGTTCTTCATCTTCATCGTGAGTTTCCTCTGTATCATCTGAATCATCATTACCTTATAAACCGATAACCATAATTAATTTTAATTATTTTATTAAAGAAAAACAATGATGGTGAATTCATTGTAATACCTTCTTCATCTGAATCTGCTTCTTCTTCCATGGGTTCCTGTACAGTTTTCCCAGGCGGTGCTTTTGTCATAAACTTTTCAACAATTGAATTTAACTGAAAATCAATTTAAACATTAATATAGACATATTGTATAATACCTCATCTATAATTGATTTTATCATGAACAAATCATCATTTTTGAAGGGTATAGATTCAAGCTAGAATTTTTAGAACATTTGAGTGTGTGTTTATAGTAGAAGTTTAAATTTTGAACACTATTGACATTGTTTATGAAGTACTGATTTTTAACATTCCAAAGGTTTTGTAAGTCACATATTATTTAGGTGACTATTCAGTATTCTTAGTGTTTTATTTTCGGTTAGGAATCGGTAATGGGTATATTCCCAAGAATATAATAGATTTTTCGCGCTTTCCAGGTGCAACACACATCTCTAATATTTTTAGTTTTTCAAGTCGCCAAAGATAATATCGTAAAATGTTCTATGTTGTCTATCCTTTTTTGCGAAATCTCAGAAACAAAACAACATACCAATTTTGCAAAAATGTACTAAAACATTGTAGTATTTGTTTTTTTTTTTTGTAATTGGAATAGCTTGAATGTAGTAGATAGGGTAGTCTGGCTTGAGCGTTTTTATTTCAAAATGAAGACTTACTTTATGTTGATAATCATATTCGAGGTTTGAGATTTCCTCATCCTCGTCGCATGGGCTATCTGCATTAAACCATTTAGAATCTATCATGCGTGGACATAATGATGGGAAAGGTATATCCATTTTCGTATTTTGTTTATTTTTAAAACAATTACTTTAAGGATTCGAAAATTATGTCGCTTGATATTACGGTTACACTAGTCGAAACTTGAAATAATATGACAGACAACTGACATACCATGAAATCACAACGTGACAAAAGAAAATGAAGAACAAAAATCACAGAGTAATTATTCATACTCTGAACGAAAGCCAACTTTAGTATTAGAACTGTTTGGCAGTGCTGAAAAGGATACTATTAATGTTTCCTTCCACCTTTTTACCACGGAATCAAATATAAAAAAATTACATGCATCTTACTGTTTCTATAAAATCAAGTATATTATGGTATCAGTTAAATTAAATGAAAATATAACTATGTAATTCATATTTCAAAAGATTAAAAAAAATTGTTCGTCTTTGACGAGACTAATTATTCTCATTTATACTTTATGCTTTTATGGAATGAATATGAGTATGGGGAGAAAAATGAAGATATTCATAAATATGATGGCGCCGTAAAAAGCTTATCAATGATATCACGATCACAAACATAAAACGAGCACTTTGTTCATTGTATTTTTCGTAAACAATAATGATGTAGGTATGGTTTATTACTTTTTAATGTCTTTTATCAGAAATGAAGTTGCAAGTGGTCAGGCGTAAAATTATTCGTAGAATTAATAATTTCTCGTGATACTGATATGACATATAATGCGATGTTACTTCTCGCAGTATTAATGATTGCATCGGTAATTATTAATAATAATCAGTATAATAAATAATTATATATTGACAAATAATCTTTAATATATTTTTTTCAAGACTAACAGTGTTTTTACCATATTCACATCCAATAAACGACCACATTTAATGAGTAATGAACCGGAAAATGATTTAGTTGAGATAATATCGTCAAAAAGCTACGTGCCTGATGGACATCAATTACCTAAAGTTTCAGTTATAAAAAATGAAGGTATTAACGAAAATAATACCTCATATACTTGTGTAAACAATTTGAAATAGTTATTTTGATTAAACATTTTAATTAATACCTAAATGTTTCAGGAAATGACGCAACCTATTTATTATCCAAATTATCGGATGAAGACTTAATAAAATTGTTAAACGAGCAGCCGGCCAAAAATGAGTATGACTTAAAAGATATTGCAAAAATAGCTACTGGCTTTAATAATAATCAAGAGAGATATAAAGAAAACCGTTTTGAAAGCAATCTTTACAAAAAATTCTTAAATAAACTTACAGAAGACAAAAATGACGAAATAATATCAACCAAACCTAAACAAATACCATTTTTTAAACTAGACAAAAAAGAAGTTACTTCTGATTCAAAAAATGAGGCATCTTATTTAGCTTTAATGAAGCTAAACAGTCTTCTAAAATTCCGTCCTCAGACTTATCAAGACGATAGCCTTGACGATGAAAAAAAAGAACTACTATTTAATGTTCTTGTTAATCAACTAAAGGCTTTGTGTTGTAAAAAGTCAGAGAAAAAAATCACGAATATTCTAAAATTATTAAACGACTTTGACCCAATAGTAAATATGAAAATGAAACGGCCAAAAGAATATATTTTTCTTATTATAAATGACGAAATAAAAACCAATGGAAGCGATGAACTTATAGTTGTTGATCCAGAAACTTTACAGCAAAACAGTAGCGTTTTATTGTTAGGGCCGATAACCACAGCAATGACGGATGGCCAACTTAAATTAATCGTTAGTAACATTTTTCTACTGACTAATAAATATAAATGTTACTTTGTTACGTTTATGTCCTCGCTAATAATATACAAGATTAACTTATTTGATAAATTAATAAAATTATTTTTTTCAGATGAATCGAATTACGACCGAACTGACTAAGCCAGAATATTTGACACTTATCCAACAACTTTCGGATGGAACATTAAGTGACAGTAACTTACGGCTAGTGAAAAATTTTAATAGATCGGAAACTCGTCGCTATATAAAACCACATAGATGTAACTATCAATCAAAACTTACTAAAGTATACGGGGGACCGAAATGGTTAATTTGTACTGGTTATATTAACTTGAATACACCTAGTTTATACGACTGATATTAAGCCTAATTAACAGACTTTAAAAGTCTTCTTAGATAAAAAATATTGAATTTCAAGTAAATAATTTATTCTACTTATTAAGCAGTAAAATATAAATGCATAATAATAATTGTAGTATTTTAAATTTTTTATGAATGAAATTATTTTGTCCTTAATTGTTAAATGTTATTTGTAGTATATTCTGCAGCTTCCACAGAACATGTAATACTCATTTAAAAGTCTCTGTCAATTTATCCAATTACCAAACATCTGTTATTAATCTGTACTCTGTATTAACGAAACTTTTGGACAAAACAAATGTTGAACTACTGATATTTCTTTCTTTTATCACATCTAAGGAAATTAAAATATTTCTAAATTCTGGTAATTAAATCAAAAATTAGCTGGTTTAATGACTCTAATATGAAGTAGAACGTTAATATGGTAACTTACTGCATGTATTTGTAAATAAAGTACAAGTACCTTTGAAATACCTCAATGTCTGATTAAATTTTAATTTATCTATAATGACTAAGCCTTTAAAAGAAATAAGATGTGACTGGTTAAACAATGATCCGTTGTACATCAATTATCATGATGAAGAGTGGGGTAAACCTGAATATGATTGTCAAAAACTTTTTGAAATACTCTGTCTAGAAGGTCAACAAGCAGGACTATCATGGATTACCATCTTAAAGAAAAGGGAAAATTATAAACGAGCCTTTTATAATTTTGATCCATATAAAATAGTAAATCTAAAGGAAATTGATGTACAAAATCTGCTACAAGATGCAGGGATAGTGAGGCATAAAGGAAAAATTCAATCAATAATAAATAATGCCAAATGTTATATTGTTATGGGTAGTAGTGGCATTAGTTTCTCAGACTTTGTTTGGAAATTTACAAAGAACAAACCAATAATTAATAATTGGATATCAACTAAGGAAATACCAACTCAAACGGAGATTTCAAAAAAGCTTTCCACATCTTTAAAAGAGAGAGGCTTCAAATATGTTGGTTCGACAATATGCTATGCTTTCATGCAGGCCAGTGGCTTAGTGAATGATCACATTATTGATTGTGTTTGTCGAAATACAAATAATTCTTGAGAATTTACATATTTTAAATTTATATCTGTTTATTGACAAGACACCTAAACAATATATAATTATAATTTTAAGTGTAATTTTTTCCAAACAATGAGAATCGATGGGTGGTTCATACATACTTGCTTTTCCTATGTCATTCCCTTCAATGTTTATTACGTAATTAAAGATACTTTATGTCGTCCTCTAAAGAAACATTAGACTCTAAACCAAAATTCATCGTAATAGGATTAGCGGTTTCGACACAAGATTAGTATAGATTTAGAATGTTAATGCTTAATGTTTGTATGTAATGTCCAGTATTTTACTCAACAAAAATAAGTATACGTTTATTACTCCAAAGTTTAAAGCATACAGACATACAGTTAATAAAAAGTCCCTATTTATAAAGCAGGATTCATAGTAAAGTAAAAATATCTAAAATAATTAACATTATTGCGAGAATCAACTTAGGAAAAATGTAACGCCTATCAATAAATTATAAGCAATTGTTTTCAACTGTTACTTTGTAAATATTTTTTATTTTCATAAATATTACTCTTGGTGAACTCACGAATTACTTTTGAATCAATGAAAATTTTAAAGAATAAATTGCAAAATTGAGGCCTGTCAAAACTTTTATTAGCTTTAAGATTTAATTTGCGCATGCGTAAAACTATATACTACAAAATCAGCTGATGCTACTCCGCCCAACAGTAACCTAATGTTTCACTTGTGATATTTTCTGTACCTAATAAAGTAATTGTTTGTAATACAGTCCACTATGTTAATTAGGACACATTGAAAGTGCGATATTAAATGCGTATATCTTATGTGAAGTTGGGAGTAAAAATGAAGGCTGCTGCTATGTCGGTGTGGATTTTTATTAATCTATTGTGTTTTGGAATGTGTGGTTATCTATATTTAATTTGGTCTCAATATTGGATGAGCCTCGAAAGGCAGAAATTGTTTAGCGAATCTCAATTTGGTGGTGCACGAAAAAGCTCACGTCTCCATTTTAAAGACACATATCCTGAAAAGTTTGACTCTTATAAAATTTTAAATAAGTCATCATTCTTTGATGCCATTAGAAAGTCTCGAAGATCAGTTGTTGTACTGAAGACTAGCCATTTTTTACAGTCTCCCAGCAATACGAAACAATCATCGGATCGGCCGTCCGTTAATATTATCGTCAAGAGTCACGGAAGGCCTCGATTCCCTAACTTGCATAAGGCAATATTAGAATTTGATAGCGATAAATATGAATGCGCTGATTTCACAACAACCGAATGTGAAGATCAGTCTAAAGAATTTAGGGAACTATTATTGAAAGAATTTCATCGTGTATTGATGGGTGATAGCCAAGTGTTTACGTCGGGACTGGAAGTACAAAACACTTATGATGTTAAATATGAACGCGAGAGTCCAATGCGGAATACACGAAAAGATATATTGTGTGCATTGCATAATGTTGCAATGAGGACTGTGACTGCTAATGACGAACCATTTCTACGTTTAGGGTTTTCAATTCCTCCATATCCTTTACAGGAAAATCGTAATTATAACACTTGTGCGGTAGTAACAAGTGCAGGAGCGTTATTGGGGTCCCGTTTTGGAAAATTTATTGGTACGTAATAGTATTATTATAAATCGTATATGTATAAACGGTAGAAACCGCCTGTCTGTACATTAATATAAGTTGACTATTAGCGATTAGAGAAGAACACTTAAGTATTAAAATAAAAATATAAGTATTTTTGTGTTTGTCTGTCTGTACATGCTTTTCTCTAAAAATAATATTTTTATTACGGTTTACCAGTGGATTAAGTGTATTTCGAAGCATAATATAGTCTATGACTCATTAAATCCTGATGTCAGGGCAAATTATTGGCATTTAAGGATATTTTTTCTTATACTTATAATTTTCAATAAAATTTGGGTGCCTAAGCTAAGCGAAGCCGCAAGAAAAACCTAGTATCAATGCGTAGATCCTCGAGGTGAGTGAAATGTCTATTGAGGTAGTCATGTTTTCTAAATGAAGTATGTATGCAAATAGATGCGGTCATAACAGGTGTGAATATGTGCAATGGGTGATGTACTATACCTTATCACATCGGATCTCTGCTTTGTAAACGCATTGATATTCGTAAGGAGTGAATTTCATAGAACGACCCAAACCGTATGCGAAATACATGAGTTCTTCACGGGACTTCACTGGTTACTCATGCTAGTAAAGTGTTATAGCCGTTCCAACTTTGCATATCTTGATGGAACAAAACAATAACCATTATTTTTATCCATCATATAATTTAGAATAGTTATATTCGGACTTCTTATTTTCTATTAGTATTATACTTTAAAGAGATATTTTTTGTACTAATAAGTATTATTTTAGTGG
>JAOSYY010000009.1:2807449-2840514 GCA_025727935.1 Hebomoia glaucippe | reverse complement strand
TATTCGGACTTCTTATTTTCTATTAGTATTATACTTTAAAGAGATATTTTTTGTACTAATAAGTATTATTTTAGTGGGTTCTACATTGCTTAGAGAATATCTATTAGTTCTGCAAAAGTTATAACACTTTTTTAAAATTTCTTCCCGGGCCTTGGAAAATATCCAAATAAGAAATCAATAGGTCGGTTTAGCTATTTGGCAGTTAGCTAAAACAAACATAGACAACATTTTCCACAAATTTTGTTTCTGTTCTAATAACGTATAGTTAAAAATATTTAGAAAAAAGCTCACGATTTTCCTTATATTTTAGTCAGTCATAAGTCAGGATCGATTTTTTTTCTGTACCATTATCCAAGGTGTCATGAGTACTATCGTCTATCTTCGTTTTCGGGAGCGGTCCCTTAACATCCGTTATAGCATTAAAAACAGATATTCAACTGTTCTTTATTTGTATAGATTTATATTTTGATACTTATAATTTATTTTTGGGTTAATTGATAATTTTATAGCGCTATAGACAAGGTATTCTTCTTGATATCATGATATTTACAGATGGGTAGATATAACCAATATTATCGCGATCTAGGCTTTTAGAAATGCACGACCATCGGATATGCTGATATGGTTGCTGGAAGCAAATGATATGGCGCCGACGTTGGCGCCAGTATCGTATTTATGTAAAATTATTACGTTAACATTGGAAAATGGCGTATTTAAAACAAGTTTATCTTTAACTCAATTTTATATCACACTTAATATTTCATTATATGAATCTATACTAATGTAATAGAACTGTACGGTCTGTTAGATTGTTTTTACTATCCAATAATGAAAAATTATTTCACTGTTAGATACATAATTTATCGAGGAAGGGTAACATTATCACTCTATGATTAACAAGAGTGGAGGAATGTTGCAAAACGGGAAAAATTTATTTCTTTTGACAGCTTTGCCCAAAAGCGCTGCGTAAAAGGTTAAAGTTAGCTTATAATGATGTGCGACGGAATCGCTTATTGAATAAAGTAAAAAAAATCCGCGACAGCGTATTATTTATCTTTTATAGTTAAATTACTGTGATCTTTGTAATGATTATCTTGTGATGCAGACGAAGTTCTGCGGCTCAGCTAGTTAAATAATATAACAAAGTATTGTGTCATTAGTCTATTTATAATAGACAAAACTTGCATTAAAGTTGTATCGAAATATAAATGTTGAATTGAGAATGTGGTACATGACGTAGTTCGTGATGAGTCATATAACAAATGATTTTATTTAAGTTTCTTCGTATTAGTCACCTAACCACACGCGTGGTCTTTGTCCTTTCTTAAAAGCTGTCATAAGTTATAGCGTAGAGATGATTGACAAAGTAGACTAAAATGCGCCTAAACTGTATTATTGTAAATTAAAGGTGCTCCGCGGTTTATCCTCAGATAATTTTATGTTAATTACTTTTGGTGTCAAAAGAAACATCAGATATTTAAACACAACAATAACGTCAAAATAAGCCCAGAGAGCTCGTGGAATAGCCGAAATAACAGAAAAATATAGTATAAATCCTTTTTTTGCTGTGACGTATATATGTACTATCATACGCAATTAAAGGAAACTGTCATTTTGATATAACAAAATGATATTTGAACTTTAATTGTTAGTCCAAAATATAAAATATGTATGTACATGCCTACGATAGATACGTTTTCATTGCCCTTGGTGCTTTAGCTGCATTAAAAATATTAAGGTAAAATGAACTATGTACGTACAATACTATGTATGTACTATTCTTAAGGCTATAAGTAAACATTTCTAAAGTTACTTAATACTAGGTTATATTCTGTTAAAGATGTAGCAAATATCCTCAAAGTTCAAGTTATAACTTAATTTATGCAATTCTAGTTTCTTATTTTTTTTCTACTTATTATTCCTTACAACTTTCAGGTCTTTAAATAAAATTAATTATTAACAAAAACAATTACCTATTTCTTTAATTTAGTTCTTGAGTTACTAATATATACATGTATTCTATGTACGTAAAATGGAAACTGCCACAGATTATAAATTAAAATTGAAATTTCATATTTTGTCAACTGACGCTCTTGGTTTTTAAATAACTAAAGAGGTGCGATTTCTGTAAACCAATTTATTTGCATTGGTTGCTTGCTAATTGGATGGTGATGGTAGGTTGTTCGGTCATGAACCCTTCGTTTTAATTTTTAACACACACCATCTTGTAACAGAATAAGTTATGTTTTTTCGCCATAAAAACTCCTTGCTTCTAAAAATTATAGCTTATCACAATTATGCTCGAATTCTAGGCAACACTTTACATTTACTTTACCTTAGTCCTCTGTTTCTAATATGAAATTAACAACTGTTTTACTAACGTTAACAAAATGTTTATGTGGCGTTTTGTTTCAAATAATTTCTGAAACCTATTTTGGTGGCTTTTTCAAATATAATTAATGATGTAAAGAGTAACTTATATCATTATTAACTCTAAATATAGTATAATTAAATTTTATATAAAAAGTGAAACGAATTGGGACAAGATTTGATAGTTCTCCATTCATTTAATTAGTTTATGACTTAATTTCTAAGATGAGCTAATTAACAATTTTCTTTCAAAAACACACGTTTGCTTATTAAACAAGTGGAAAATAAAAGATGATAACGAGAACAAAGTAATTAATTAGATTATTATAATAGAGAAAGGCTACATAAATCTAACTATACCAAATATAAGGACATGGTTTGTTAATATGAAAACTGATGTTTGGTCTTCATTTTAACATATACACTGTCAATTAGCGACTACTTTAACGATGTATAATAAATGTCACAAATGGTGACGATTTCTGCAAACAATAGAATTGCGGTGGTCAATTAAAACCATTAATAATGTATCACAAACATTATTTTATAGTTTCATCGTTAGCTCTATTTGTGTCAATTTAAACTGTTGCCTTGCACGTGTTGCAATAAATAATTGATTAAATGAAGTTAAATTGAAAACAAAAAACTTATCTGGATAATTAAAATCTTTTAATTAATAGACAGTAGATTATTACGATATTGTTAAAGTTTGGGTTTTACAAACTATGTTGCAAAAACGTTAAGTATAAAATGTTTTAATAATATGAAGTGTTATCACGTTTCAAAGCAAAGATTAGTCGGATTTAGACAATTTTTGGAATATGTTTTGAAAAAACCGAACAATCAACATGTCCTGAAACAAAATGAGAGCATTATTTTAAGAAATTATTTGAAATAGACCTTACGTTTGGTGGAAAGAATAGATTTTACCTCTGAAATATAATGTACTATTTAAATTAGATTAAAATTGCTTCACGTCGTGAAAATACAGGCAAATTGTAATATTTAATTGTACAGTAATTAACGTAAAGCAAACTACTTCACACTCAGCAGAGAGCCCTGTGTGACAGTAATTAGACCTTAATTACCCCTTAATAAGCCCATAGGTCAAGGAAATCTTCCTCTAAGAAAAAAGTGAATGTTTTGTTCAATAATAGATAATAAGCAGTTGTAATTAAAGTTTTTTTTATTTATAATCGTGTTGTTTATTTCCATTGTTCCGCTTTCCTGTGGCTTTTGCATCGTTTTTTACATGCTTTTTAAATTTTTTATGATCGTCTTTTATACGTAGAGAACTGTCGAAATTTTAGACAAAAACTAGGCAAATCTTAAAATTAAATTCATGTTTGGAAACACAGGTCATTTTTATCATAGTTGGTGCATATTATATATTAGCACTGACTGGCGGTTTCTCCCGTGTTGTTTTATGTAAACATAATGATATTGATGAAATAAAAGTAGTCTACATTACGCGTTTCATTATGAGTTATCTGCATATAGTGTTGCTGTCAAAATCGTTTCGGTGTATAGCCGGAACAAATCGACAGACAAAATTTTTGAATAACGGCTGTGTAATGAATCTAGGTGCTGTTCTAACATATAGTTTTTAATAATATTAGCTGTAGAGATTTATGACCGTTTTAAATAAATGGTTACCTTCTCTACTTTTTAAAATTAGAATTATATCTGTACCGAACTTCTGATTACAGATTCTCATGATATGGTATTAAGATTCAATAATGCTCCAACAGAAAATTACACGGAAGATGTGGGCTCTAAAACAACCTTCCGTATTCTTAATTCGCAGGTGAGAAAATTATTTTATTTTATTTATATATCAGTGAAAAAACATCTCCATATTTTATTAGTTAAATTATAAACCCTCTTTACTCTTTAGTTTTTAATTGCTTATATTACCTTTTTATTAGGTTGTAGCAAAACCACAGTTTAAATTCTTGGATGATCCTCTCTATAAAGATGTATCAATTCTAATTTGGGACCCAGCCAATTATTCATCAACTCTAGAAGACTGGTACCGACACCCGGACTTTCCTTTGTTTTCAGTTTACAAAAAGTGAGTAGAACGGTCTAAGTTCAATTTAAATAAAAATATTATAGACATAAGATAATAAACATTTATTTTTGTTAACGTCACTAAATTATTTATTTAGTAACCGGAGGTAGTTCAAAAAATAATTTAAGAAAGAGATGGCTTTTTAAGCCGGGTTTAGTGTATAATGATGATTTTATGAAAATTATAATTTATGTTTAGTAAAAACTTGGACATTTTTGAGGGGGTACATTAACTTTATTTAAGTAAATTACAAATAAAATAATCAAACCCAATATATTTTTTCAGATTTCTGGAGAATCACCCAGGTGCTGATGTTCATTTACTAAACCCAAGCGTACTTTGGCGCTTATGGAATGTACTGCAACATTTATCACCATATAGGTTAAGGCGAAATCCTCCATCTTCAGGTTTTTTGGGTTAGTAGTACTATCATTATATTTTATTTTATTAGTTCTATAAAACAGAAAAATAAACTAATAAAATACTTGTAGTGCAATTAAAAATCTTCATAAAAACTTACATAGAGACAGATTTATAGAGGAAAATTAATGTCCTAAGGTGTAAAGGTCTTACCTAAAACCTGTATGCCTATAATTTATTCTTAATTAAGGTAAACAACGGGCTCTGCAAGTATATAATCAGAATGACTTGCTAATTTAAGAATCGAAGTGATTAAAAGCATTTCTATTTAATGTTAAAAACACCTGGAAATCTATTTGCTGCTGTGTATCTGTCATTACAAGCCCCTGTTGAAGCTTAAGGTGCTTATGAAGGACCTGACGCATGTCTAAATGTATACTTGAACATTATCAAATAATACTGTCTAGTCTTTACGCGAGTATCACAAATTTAAGTAAAACAACGGGTTAAAAACAAGACCTTAGTACACCTTTTCAAAGATTTACACGTAATATTACAATATTATGAATTTCAGCCTGATATTGCACCCGCTTTACAATTTGCGAGGTACAATAAGTCGCGATTTAAAGTGAAACTTTTTTAGGCGCGTTGAGAGTGAAATTACAAGGTCACGTCATGACAATATCGTTACGACTTTAACGTCATAAGCCCGTCACGATTTTTGGTTTTGACTTTTGAAAAATACACAGATTTTAATTTACGCTGCCAAAAAGTTTCACCTATGCCACGTGTACTTTGTACACACGATTTTTTTAATCAGTTATAATAAAATATTATCAAACTGTGTATAAAAAATATATAAGGAGGACACAAAGGAGGTTGATTAAAAGTTCTTGTAATATCAATACGACGGATCCAATTGACTTCCTGTAAATCGCATGAGGTTTTTGTTTGTGTATTTTCCAAATCTCAATATGTATTTCTATTAAAATAAGAAAATTTATATTGCACACAGTGTTCATATATCTGGAATTTGCTTTTAATCTGGCAGTTAGTACGTAAAAATATTATTGGCTTTTATCAAAAGTACCGAAATGTGTACCCATGTTTTTCACAAAACACTAATACTATGATCTATAATATAATAAAGCTAAAGGTTTGTTCGGTTAAACAAGCGAATCTCAGGACTTCTACTATGAATTTAAAAAACTATTTCCCTGTTTATTTCATTTATTTATCATGATAATGATGTAGACGATACTTATAGCAATATTCCACGATTGTACCTGCGGTGATTTAGTGTAGTAGTCCCTGCCAGTGAAAGTCTCGTTAAGATCAATTCAACCGATTCGGAGATTACCTTTGACAAATATATGACAGACAATCAGACAAACGTTTTATCATTGGTGTTTCTATTTTCTATACTAATAATATAATAAAGCTGAAGAGTTTGTTTGTTTGAACGCGCAAATCACAGGGACCACTAGTCCGATTTGAAAAATTATTTCAGAGGTGGAACATTTATCGAGGAAGGCTATAGGCTATATTATATTTTTCAAAAAAATAGGGTTCCTTAATAAAAGTCCAATATCCCAACTGATTTTTACTTCCAAGGTGTAAAAATCAATATAAACACGAGTGAACCCGTTGGCAGAAGCTAGTAAGATATATAAGTATCTATGTATTGAAAAAATATTTGTTATTTTAATGTTACAAATAAATACTTCAATTTTATTTGTATGTAGAGAATTGCTAATGTATTAATTTTATAAATTTCTCGTCTGTTTTTTCAGGTGTATGGTTCGCATTACACCGCTGTAACCGCGTACGTGTATTTGAGTATGTACCTTCAGTTCGAGCGTCAAAACGCTGCCATTATTACTTACCAGGTGACGACACTGGCTGCACTTTAGGAGCATGGCATCCTTTGGCTCAAGAGAAAGCCTTGGCCGAGCGAATTCGTGACAATTCCGACGTAGATGTCTTTCAACGCGGATTTATTGATATACCAGGCTTTAGAAAAGTTGCATGTGGACTTTAAATATTTGAGTAAAAACATTATAAAAATGTTTTGGCTTGTAGTATTGCCAAACTTGATCTATTGATGAAAAAAATTAATTTAATCGATTATAATTTGTAAGCAAACTTAAATTTAAATCAAGACAATACGCCACATTGATCACACAAATACTTAAATATAATATGTACTTATGACAACAATGTTACTATGTCTATCTTTAAATACATAAAATAAGTATCATAAAGGTAGTTTTAACAATAAGAATGTTTGTGTATTTGAAATTATTGTCAAGAATTCTAGATTATCTCAGAGGGAGAAATAAGTAATTTCTTATAAATACTGTTAGTAACAACGCTTTGTACACACGTCTTCCATAAAAGTTAAGACAACTGTCCATCGCATAAAGATAGACCCGTAATATATTCCTTTAGAAAAGACTTTTATCATAAGATGTATCGTTTGGCCGTTAGCCTTATATTTTTAATAACGCAAATAGTTTTTATAATTTTATGTATTTGTGTTTTTTCGGCATTGTAGCTCTTAAACGAGTAAGCCAATTTTAATGCCGCTTTTTGCTGATGTGATCGAGATGATTTACATAAAGATAATCGATGATTCCTTGTGAAGATCTGTTTAGTAGTTCGTCATCAGGCATAAATTAATTTTTTTATCCAATATGAATCCTTATTCTCGATCATCACGAGTTACTGACATTGTTTGAAAATTAATTGTTGCGTGTGAAAAAGCGGGACAATTTTATATAATATAAAAAAACGTACTTCAATCTGTGGATCTCATTCTATATATATATATATATATTTTGTATCGCCTTAAGTCTGTAGTATGTTTATTATTACTGATAACACTAGGCATGTACGGTGCTAGGAATATTTTTATTAAATGTTTGCTGGAGCCATAGCTTTGTTGCCCTTATAGGTACTATATTAATTATACGAGCTGATTAGAACTATACGAGTAGATATAGCAAGTAGGCAATAATGTTTATACGTTTGTTACATTTTTCATTAATATAGGGATAAATATAATTAATTTGGTTTTAAAATGGTTTTTTATTTTTAAAGACACTGAGACTATGTAGGAAAATAAATTATTAAGTTATGAACAGTCATTATATCCTAAATCATCCGCTACACTTTTTGAACCCTAATAGTTTTAACTATTATTAAGAGTTAACGAATACATTCTATACATATGAATTAAATCAAAAGCTTTTTAAAATGCTTATGAAAGTAGATTTGGTACTTATAATAAAAAGAAAAGATATGTAATGTTTGTCGGTCTGTCTTTTTTATGTACCGGTTAACCTCGGAAAGCTGAAAACAACATTATTATTTTATAAGGAATAACAGGATATTTTTATTTTATTATCGTTATCATTGGCTCTAATAATAGTAGATTATTAGAGCCAATGATAATAATAGTAGATACTCGAATTATTGTATAAATATGACGCATGTGAAATTCCGGGTTAACTAATACAACTTTATTATGATTGTTTATAAAGAAAAAGTCGTTCAAGATTAGTTCTTTCTACTTTAGTTTTGACTATTAGAATTATTTCCATGTCTATAGGTAATTCACGCCTTAGTTAACTAAAACATTAACATCATTATCAAAACAGGAACAAACATTTGGTAGTTATTTTATGTGATCCATGTAAGGCCATGATGGCCATGAGGTGCCCTTGTCATTCTTGTATTTTTAGCGATTGTCGTGGAGTGGTCAGCGGCTATCGGAATACTGATACGTGTTGCTTGCCGTTGATTAGTGATTCAGCGCAAGCGCACGGAATTAGCAACATCCGAGATCTGCGTACGCAGCTGATCAACACGAGGCGTAAACGCTTCCTCACTTCAAACGCCTAGCGATTAACATATTTTACATTTTATCGTTATTAGACATTTATATTCTGTACGTATGTAATAAACAAATTAGCACGGAACGAGAACACCATGAAGGATTCTTCTATCATCATAGCGACCTGTCTGTTAATAGAGTTAATACTTAATAGAGTTTTACAGTTCCAAAATGTTATTTTTTTGTGATTAATCTATTTTATTTCAAATTGTTATATACTTATTTAAAAGATTAGATGAAACTTTTTAGTAAGTAAACTAAAAAATTTCATCTAATGAAGTTCACTTTAAATATTTGGGCGCCAAGAGGGTAAAGTAGTTGGATTATTTTGTGTTAGTTTTATATTTTAGCCACATACTATAGTCATAATTCAATGATGTGTTCTCAACTTATTTACTTATATTTAGAGAGTGTGGAAATTCATTGACCGAAGTTTTAGACTTCAGTCTATGAATTTCCAAATTTCAAGCATTACAGCACTTCATAATATTTCCTTCCGATCTTTTAATAAGAGTTTAAGAACATCCTCCTGGAAATTAAAAAAATGGAACTCATGACTCTAAATAGGGAGTGTCTCCAACATCTTGGGGACCTTTTACATTCTATAGGTGATACAATAGGAAATATGAAATTAATTAACCGTTAAAAATCTGTATTTTATAAAATGTATCTTTTGTTGTATTAATCACCGTCCGCATGTAGCTCCTAGGATTCCTTGTTGGTATTCAGTACCATAATATAGATCAGAAGCGTTATTAAAATGATATATCAGACGGGTATAAAATTATGAAATAAACCTCGAATTAAATATAAATATACATACAGTCGACAATGCATCATTAATTAATTAATTAATCTTGTCTAATAGTTAAGGTAGCTACCAACACACTGGTGTCATGTTTGTGTCTTGATGTCTGTTCTAAAATACATTTTATATAGCTAAAGAATCGTAACCAATTATATTGCGTTTTATCTTTCCAACATGCTAATGGTCAACGTTTATACATCTACGAACCGTTATTTGATATTTCTATTCACACGTATTTATCTCTAGTAAGGCACTAGGTATTCTATTGAAGGTAATGCAGTCAGTGTACTAGGAAGCATTGGATAGGTGCCTAGCTCCAAGTCTGGCGACAATCCAACGATAGAATAGATGGTTTGTTATCGCCGCGCTGATTATAAAGGCCTTATTTACAAACGAAGGCTGCATTTTTAATAACGTTTATATCTATAATTAGCTTTACCCCGAAGTTTCTCTCGTAAATTTATGTATATTTTTTTAAACTCAAAAAAGCCTTATTATCTTGTGAGCAGAACTAACGGGTAGAATTTGACGGGCTTTTAAGATATCGTGTGAACTCTAATTTTTTTTTAAAATAGTCTATGCTATCTACTAGCATTGTGTTGCTTAACGCCGTCTAGAAGTTTCGAACATTAATCGAATCAAACAGAAAGACCAAGATTTTATAAATTTCGTGTCTGTAATAAATACAAAATGTTGTTGTCGGACTTTCTATATTATATTAACTATTATTTTTATAATTTATACGTCACAAGCCTATTGGGCTGTAGTGGCGCTTGCAATTCACCGGAGATTTAGAGCAAGCAGCATAGAAATCGCAATATATAATCGGCTTAAGCTGCCACAAATGAGGAGAATGGTTGAGCAGCGAGCTGGACACTCAGTTGAGTGTATGTGGAACGAAAGAATTTTGTAAAACATTTCCAACGGCAAGTTAAAATATACAAAATATAGGACAATAGGTAATTTGGTAACAAAGATGTTAATGCGCGTATGTAAATAAATTTGTAACCAAAATCCAATATTAGGTACATAGCAAGTTATTTATACAAAACAATGGGGAAAACACTGTTCACATTTATAATTAAATTAGTATCACCTAAATTCCTGTTTTTGTTAAATATAAGCTTCGAACATAATCGCGTTTAACACCATAAATTCAGTAATAAAATGTAAATTTAGAGGAAAGCAGGTATATTTTTAGTTACGATTTGGTCCGTGGATCTGTACATCCTCCAAATAGGCGAAAGGAACAAAAAATGACGGAAAACCATAAAGCTATAAAAGTATTGCCAATATTTAAACGAGTCATCGTCAGTAAAAACTCCATAGAACAACTTCAGTTAACATTAAATAATGTTTTTTTTTCTATAATTTGTAAAAAATATAATATGGATATATTATATTTCTTAAAAAGCTTAAACGTTCCTTATAGTAGGGACGGGGGTTCGTTTTCAAGAAAGCATTTTAGATCGGGTAGTTTTTAGGGATATGGCTTCGGCTGGAATCTCCCGGCCAGGATGGATTAAGCTTTCCAAAATATAAATATCCTATGCACCAGTCGCTAGATTTGGTTAAAAAACTTCGTTTTTTTGTAAAACATTTTAGTATGGATGAAATTTTGAGCTATTTTTAAATTTTCAAAATTTTAACTATCCGCTCTAAAATAATCATATTTTCCCTACGTAACGACCTCCCGTACTATCAATAACAGAGTTCTTAAAACAAGTTTGATTAACATACAGGTATTTTAAAATATCATGACGTCATATATTTGTGTTACATCATATTTATTTACGTATACATTAAATTTGATATAAAAAGCTTATCGATATTTATGTATTATATTTTTTTATTAGAAATTTATTCTCGTCCTCGTATATGTCTAATTGAAGTAAAAGTAGAATGCAATAATTTTTTAGTTTCTTTATTTTTTAATTTGGTCTACTATGAATGCGTACTTTTAGCTTAGTAGAACATTTGTTATATATAGCCTGGATAAATCTTAAGATTGAACATGTGAGAAGCAAATTTAGACCAGATCTGTGTCCTATAATAGAAATATCTTTGAATAAATACCGTAGAAAGATTTGTCTAAACTGCTACGCCTCATAGACTTATCATTATTACCTATTAATACTAATATAATAATGCTGAATTTGTATGTCTGAAAGCTCCAATCTCAGGAACTACTGAGTTGAATTGAAGAATTGTTGTAGTGTTAGTTAGCCAAATATCGAAAAAGATACACATGATTAACAACGGAGTGACAATGTGAATTGTTGCAATACGTCGTAAATTTATTCCTTTTAAGAGCTTTCGTTGAATGCGCTACGAAAAAGGTTAAATTTACACAATTATTATGTACTGGAACCTATAGAACCTTTTTAATAGTTGTCACATTTGTATATTTTATTAAATAATGCATACGAAATTGCGCGCGTCTGCTCGACTTTTATTATATAGACTTGCTCAATTATGATGACGCATAGCATTTGTTCGTGAAGCAAATTTATCTATCAGGAACAATTGTGTTGAGCGTAAGCTTGATTCATGGCACCTAAATTTAATACTCATAAAATTTATTATCGTTTTAAACACGTCATACGAAATTTCGTCCATCATAGGGATAAAGAACATCAAAATCCTGACTAATGTTAAACATGCAAGTCCATTTCTTTTCGCTTTTACGCCTGAGTCGATAAACTGGTTTGGAAGAATTTTAGTACAGAAATGGGGTCCTGGAGGTAGTTGTTGACTACTTCTTTTTATGTATATCTATACTAATATTATAATGCTGAAGAGTTTTCTTGTTTGAACGCGTTAATCTCAGGAACAACTGATCCGATTTGAAAATTTCTTTCGGTGTTGAATACAACATTTATCGAGGAAGGCTATATGCTATATAATATTTAAAAAAAAACAATAGGGTTCCTTACTTAAAGTTTAGTAATGTAACCTAAGGTGTAGAAATTGAAATGAACGCGAGTGAAGCCGTTGGTAGAAGCTAGTATTACTATAAAATTGTATGTGCCACAACGGTCCAGCAAATCCTTTAAACTATCTTGTAGTGTAAAATAAATAAAGCTAGGTAAATAAATCATAGTTCTACAAATTCATTAATTTCTGTTTATCCTGTCATGTCAGTCTTAATTTGTCGATATTGTGGCTTCAAATTGTAGTAACTGGTAAATGAGAAACTGCTCAGACACTTTGAGTCATACCACGTGTAATAGTAATCAAAATACGTCAAATAAAGTGGGAAAATACGTTAAGTACTCGAACCATACTATATACAGATTTCATATAAAGTTACAAAGTTTAAAATAATTCGTATTCGTTCCTATTTGGGCCATTGTGGTAAGTAAATTATTTTGTCGTATAGGGATAATTAGGACGTTTTAGTTACAACTTTATTTTATAATACAGTTCAGCCGAAACGTTGCTCGTTGGAAAATTCGTCTTCTCTTTTTCGGAAAAACTTTTTTTTACCTTTTTCGGAAAAAAATCTAAATTATGACGTTATTTTGATCAATGTCTGACGATTACCATATAAAGCGATATATTTATAATTTCTTAGAAAGCATTTTGTAATAATTCAGGAATCCAGCTGCATTATGTAAAACCCGTGTATTTTTGACATTTCGTAGAATACATTTTAAATAGATTATAATATAATGTATTATTCTTATAATTTTTAATTATTTTTAACATCCAAGTTCTAATAAGTAAAAAGCAAACATATTGGAAAATAATATTATAATTTGAATCAATGAAATATTTCTAGTCTTCATGTTCGCGGTTTCCGGTACTGAAACCGGAAGTACAATTGTAAATAGTAAATATTACATTAAAGTATTTTAATACTGATAGTTATTTTGACTTATCTTTGGATAAATCTAATTTAACGGGCTAAGACATCTTTCACTAGAACAGATGGGATAGGTTTAATTCCCACCAAGCTTACATTTATATTTGATGTTATTTTTCTATATTGTTACTCGTAAATCTGTTATATATTACAGTATTCAAAAATTCTTAGTCTGAAATCGAAACGCACACAGCAATTCACGACTTCCGTCTATGAACTGTGGTACGTGACCAGGACGGAACTTATAATTTATTAGGAGTTCCTGCCGCCAGGTGGAATAAAAAACTGGTTTCTTCTATAAAATCACTTTTGTTTTCTCATATTTTACGATATAATTAAGAATTTCTTTGGTTTTGATCGCCTCCCATTAAGTGCATCTTTCGTTTGTGGGTGACTAATATAAACAAAAAAAGATCTATGAAAAGGAATTAGAGGAACCACGGACGTGCCAATTTTGATAACGGAATCGGGTGAGTCACCGCGTGGCCCACACTGTACAGAATGGTCATTATTCACTGCTTTATGTAACAGAACTGTTACAAAATTTACAGTTACAGTTTCAAGCGTAAGAACGACTTCCTTTGTTTCACTTTATTGAAATACTGAAAAACAACAATGCAAAATACTATTGTAACCGTTTCGAGGTCATATTTTGTACTTGATTTAAGCACAGTTGTTTACTGTAAGTGCATTTCTATATACATCGTTATTTAATATATATTAAAACGATTAAATAAGTAGTGGCCAAAATAATCTATGTTTACATTTAGACTAATAACTACGCACAACCACTCTGTGGAATCAAGTTTCGCTGGAGGTTTTTCCGAACCGTTACGATATGATAGCTTTCAAGAAACGAGCCCATTCTTTTTTGAAAGGCTGGTAAAGCGTCTCTTGAACCCTGGTCTTGCTAATTTTATCGGGGAAGATAATCCCTTGGCGTATGCTCGCTTGCCCACCTATAATAGTATAAAAATAGTAATAACTATAATTGAACTACTTTTTTGTAATATTGAAATTCGTTTTTCTAAATATATGTTTATAACCAGAGATTTATCAAATTTTCGTGTGTCTGCGTCTTTGTCTACTAATCTCCGAAAAGGCCAAACTGATTTTTACAGATAGCAATACGCCTGCTGTATTTTATTTTATTATCATGTTCACACGTTTTAAATACAATAATTACAGTAGATCTAAACTATCGAATCTAATTGTACACAAAATATTTCATCAACATCGGTTCAGCCGTGTAGGAGGAGTTTAATTACGAAGACTCGCACATAATATTTATTGATATAGAAAATGAACGCATGTGAAAACGCGGGGCACTGCTAGTTTATATACACTCTTAGTATATGTATAATGTTTATATTTGTTGGCATCATATGCTGTCTTACGGAACCCGAGATTACAAGGAGGTTTAATGTTTTTTCGTAGGATATAATTAAAAAAAAATATATATTTTTAGTTAATCTGAATTACATAGTGTAAAACCTAGTAAGTATTCAATTGTACAATTTACCCGACTTATTCAGTACAGTATTCATAGAATTAAAAAGACCTCTGACTCCTTATGTTTCCTTATAAAATGATGATAATCGGAAAATTCTAACCTACGTAAATCACTTCCTTGAATCTAATGTACGTTTTGTCGATTAATCTATATTAAATGGTGCCTGTCACACAGTGCATCTGATGTTGTTAAGATCCTTGCCGTTTCTTCGTAATCTTACGAAATAAAGTCATTTTATTGTTACCTCCAACATGTTTATTACAAGATAACAACCCATAAAAAGCTCACTTGTAACTATTGAAAGTTACAAACTATATGTCGCTTTTTCTAGGGTTCCATTAACTTTCAAAGGTCGTGAAGTCTTATACACATTACAAACGTCTGTCCATGAACTTCCGTTATTGAATTATAAATGATATTACATGGCTAAAGTTTTATGGTTAGTAATACGTCTAAATCTCTGAGTCTTGAAGGTGTAGTCCATGGACGACGATAATCGCTTACAATTTTTTTTTCTGAATCTACTGAATTATTTTATGTTAGTTATGTTTTATGTTTGAAGCTACCAAGAACGTATGTAAAATTTAACTCATGTTTATAAATAATAATACAAACATATATTTATAGAACAGGTGTTTCTGAAGTTGTAATTCTGACCACTCGAAATATTTATTAGGTACATTACTTTCAAAATTATGGTCCTTATTGTATAATTATAGATTATGTGACGACATTAAATCTAGAAAAATGAGATAACAAATTGGATACAATCACTTAATTAATATTTATTTTCATCCCATACGATTGACGTATGGTTGCCGAGTTGCTTGCTCAAGCCATTTTGATTTTATAATTAATTTCATTTCGCACCCTAAAAGCGTAATGTAACATTTTATCCCTCATTTGAGCAATTTGAAATCTCTCCTTTAAACTTTTCTTGTGTGCAAAAACTATTATTAGTATAGTATATATGACTATATCATATATTAGTTTGTCTTTTTATCACTTATTTAAATAATTAAATAAATTAAAATTAGTCATAATAAATTTATCACCACATAATCACAATTATTCCCAATAATACTTTAGCTGTTAAATGAAAGAAAGAAGAACGATTCCAAAAACTCGCCAAAATCTCTACGAAATAATTATTAAGTGTTCGTTGAAATACGGAATCGACATGAGAGTTTAAAAACCTCGAGTCGTGCAGGAATGCCTGATTTTGTTTTACACATCATTCTCGACTTACAACGGAGTGTGGTCATTTTGACGTATTTTTGTAAACAAGCTTTTATTCAGTCAACAGCCTTTCTCATGAATATGATGGACAATGAAATGTCAATTGTGATGCACATTCTTGTAGATAAGTTCACATCACGTATAAAATGCTAAATAAGATTATTGTTTCTTTAAGCATAGAACGGAAACAGGACATATTGGTGTTACCTTTAGAGATGGCCGTATTGTAACATAATAAAATTAAAGTTGTATTTACAACAAACTGTACGCCACGGCATCACCTGCATTAATTTTATGTAAATATTATTAAAATATTAAAATATAACTTAAAAATTTAAGGAAGTAAAGCTTCCCGATAGTACTTCATGGGTTTTAAATATTTTTGTGCGGTATCCCAATTATTTAAAAAATTTAATGGCTATCTACTGACGAGTGTTTTAGTTCCGTCAAAACTGGCTCAGTCGTCGTATATTACGTTATGTATATCTATCGTTTAAATACTTTTAAAATAAAATATGAAAAAAGCTGTTAATACAAAATTGATGCGCCTGAAAATTATTTTCTTTTCTCTATTGGTAAACGATTTTACACAACTTGTCTTTTGACAAAAGCTTCTTCTAACGGTTTCCACGTTGCCCCGTCCCTCGCAGCTCGCATCCACATTCGCCAAAAAAACTGGGATTATAGACAATATAGTAGTGAATTAATTACCGTACAAATCTAGACACAATGTCTGTTTAGTCTTTCGTATTAATGCAGTTGCAATACTCATGTAACTAGGCTTTTACCACTTCGTCATACAAATAATTTGTAACTGTATTATCGCGTGGGCGGCAGCTCAAATATAACCTCATTAATACTAACCTAGATGGAATCCCAAGTATTATTGAAATGATTAAGCTCTTAATACTTTTACATTGTGCGAGACAGGAAGGAATGATAAAATACGAGTCACCATTTATTCTGATCAACCAATATGTTTTATGAAAATTTTAATTCTTAAATGAATGTGCATGAATAAGTATAAATAAAATTGTAGTGTACAGTGTTTTATAAAAAATAATAGCTTTTATTGAATACAGAAACACATTTTATAAAATTTCTGATTGTCTATCTGTTTGATACTTAATAATCTGAGGATCGGCAGAACCGCTTTTGACGCAATACAATAACAAATCGCTAATCTTGTAAGGCGTGACGTAGGCTTTTATTTTATAATCATATGACTCGCGTAAATACAACACTAAATTATTTGTTAAGTATATATCAATACTTCGCTCAAATAGTGCCACAACTCAAAAACTAATTAGAGTAAAAGTCGTCTAAAACTAAGCCTAACTTAATTTATTATTTTATAGGTCTTAATTAAAAATATGAAATTAGCGATTCAATGGGAGCATTTTTGACATATAATATATCATCTGAGTCACAATATGCAATTTTCGATATAAAAAGTGATTATATTTTCGATCTGTGACATTTTTCGGGCGAAGGCGCGACATTTTCAGTTATAAACGTTGACATTTTACAATATGTAATCAGACATAAGGTGTTATATTATATAAGTTAATTTCATATTGAATAAAATTTCATTGCATTGCAAACCCGTAAGGATAAATAATTCTATAAAAAATAATGTATTTATTATTGAATGAACTACGTATACATTGATGATAAATCGTTTACTTTGAACTTTTGACTGTCGTTCACCCGTCACCGCAAACCACCTAAAACGTCGCTATGAGGAAATTTAACATTGAAACTTAAGGCCAAGTCATACCGACGATAATTACGAAAATAAGATTTAACATATGTATCGAAACCTGTATTTCTTGAATGTATACGAATCTATCGCTGTGATAGAAACTAGTTCTTTTACATATATGATTATTTCACTGGGTTTTCCGCACTCAAGAATGACTGTAGTAATTCGTGATGGCTAACTGATTTTTTTAATAACTATAATAATGCATTATGTTTCTTTAGGAATCATTAGATCATGATATATTTTCTTAGTTATAAGACTTATAAGGTAGAAATAGAAGAATAATATAATAATAATACAAATGGTAGGTTTAAATTATTGTCTACTAGATAATTCTTGTATAGGTACGAAAGGATTATGGTATGAATGGAGTACAAGCGTTCTGCTCCGGAAGTTCGGTCAAAATATTCTAATTTTTGTATAAGACAAACATTTTGTAAAATATGTCTATTGTACCTGCATTAAAAAAACTGATATTATAATATTACAAATAAAAACATAAATTAAATTTTTGTATAGTTTATATGTAAGTGTCCTATTTACTTTTAGGATATTAAATAAATTTGAATACAGAAATTCTCTAGCGAATTTTATTCAAGGAAAGGAGTATTCTTTTGTTGTAACGTCCTTGTAGCAGAGTTCTTATGTATAAGAGCTTAAGGTATAAGCCTTTTTTAGTCAGGGTCTCCCCATAGCACTCCTAATGTATACAGTATGTAGCTAAGTAAATGTAGCCTTTGATTTATGATTACCGATAACTTAGTTGTTGTTTTAAGCATGCAACGCTTAAAATATTTATTTTATAGTTCTTTACTATTTATTTTATAGTCTTTCTGATGATTGAAATATATTATTTAAAAAAAATTTATATTATTATTCTTCAATATATTTGCATTTTTTAGTAAATTTTCTTGTAACATCACAATCCTGAATAAAAACTCATATAATATTTTATTACTTTGAGATTGTTAAATCGACGAGTATATATGAATGTATTACTAGGAGTAGAAGAAGGGAGAGGAGTTCTCTAGAATTTCATCAGATGGAAAGCCGTAGATTCTGCCTAATTGTGCGGCCAAAAGGAATTATTTTTGTTATGAGATTAGCCGGAACAAACACATAGACAAAAGTTGTATAAAATCTACTTCTGTTGAAAGTGCTATATATTTACTTTCATATATTCGATACAATCAATTTTCATATATATGTACAGATTATGGCAAAACATGACTTATTCACCTAATATCTTAGATTTCGAATAGTCATGACCTGCGGGTGTTTGCATGGTGTGGGCTAAGGTACAACAAAAGCGGCCTTGACCTTGGTGAGTTCACCAGCCACCACCAGCGTTCAGGGAAGCCACCCTGCTTAGTCAGCGTAGACAATGGCTTCGTCATGAATATCGGTAAGGTTTACTGAAGGTCACAATGCACCACGCCACATATGTTCACAACCAGCGCCTTTGTTAATGTGATAGATAGTACCTAGAAAATACAATTGTTTAACATTAAGGAAGTAATGTCATATATTGCTGCTTTTAAGTGACAGTGACACACACATTTTAAAATTGTATTTTTTTTATTTCATAAATAAATACCTCATGAAGGTACCTTCATTTAGAAATACGTGAAGTTATATGTTTGACATGCCTGCTTGTGGCATTGTAACTTCTAATCGAATGTACTAATTTTGATGCGGTTTTTATTTGAAAGCTGGCGTCGTCGAGACAGAGTTCTCGGAGGCTTTTGATGGATTGCCGTCGAGAAATACTTTAATTTCTTTTAAATAATTTTAATATAAAAATTAAAAAATATTGTAATATTATAAAAGCATTTAATATTTTGTGTTACAATAAAATTGAAGTTTGACTCTATGAGCATTGTACTCAAGGAACATGGGTACGACACAAGTTCCTTGATTTTATCTTATATACACTTGTTTTGGTTGTTCAAATAACCCCCCGGATACAAATCGTGGGATAACAAGATCAAAATTGTACGAAAATGTAGACCAATTATATACTTGCCTGTATAGAAAATCAAGGATGCAGACATTGAAATATATCTGCCCAGTATCGGAGTAGTTCAATATTTATCATTAAGTAGTGAAATCTAAATTACAAAATTTTTAGGTAGTCCGTCTGTGAATTATCGTAAAATCTCATAAAAAGTATAACAAACTTTTGTATTGTAGAAATGTATAAATTTTTCGTTCTTCCTTCTGGCTGACAGTCCATTTCTTTGTATATTGGTGGTCCTTTTAATGGTTATTGGTAATCTTGCGACTAGCTTCCACGATTTATGGTTACTTTCATATTTTTTTTTATTTTCTTAGTGTTTATTTCAATAGTTACAGAAATGTGAAGTTTATTTGACGTTTCAAACATAGAACATGAATCAACGATGAGTTATCGACCTATTTTTATTCTTGGTATTATAATTCAATGAATTCCGTAGAAATATATTAAACAGTAATTTGACCCTACTTGGTTTGTGATAATTTTAATGAATATAAAATAAATTCATAAATTTTATTATTTGATTTTGAATGACAAATATGAACTAATGAGCGTGAGACTCGCTGAAAGTATCATAATTCAGCTATAGACTTATGTCATTAATCACAACGCGTAATAATTCTACTTATTTTTATTTCGAAATCTCCGAAATGAATTTACATATTGTCTTAGATAGAAATAGTTTGTAAATCGTAAATTTGATCCCTGTTGGACAAAACAGACGTAATTAAAAGTGTATTAATACACTGTAAAAACTCATTATTTGTTCTAAATTCTTTACAACTTAACGAATAGACCTGACAGTGAAAACCCGCAAAAATTTGCTCTAACAGTTTCTGAGATTAGCCGAAACCAATAAACACATGAACTGTCAAAAATTTTATAAATTCTTTCTGCTATATGTACTATACATACGTTCATATACTTAATACAAAGCTGTTATTTTGATATTATAAAACAGACACGTCAATTTTATTTATTACGAAAGATTTATTTAAACATACATTTGACTCTGATAATCTTATTAGGATTCCTCGTGATAGTAGTGCCAGTTTCTTATGTGTTTCATACGTATACAATAAAACACTTCATACTATTTCGATTGTTCTATGGATAAGGGAAATAAAATGTAGCAAATTACATAGTCATATTCTTGCGGCACGTGTTTCTAATAGGAGAATAGCCTTAGAAGTACGCAGTAAGAATTAAGATTAATTCAGAGCAATTTATTGATACGATCATTGTTCAATAGCACAATTTATCGACTATTAGTAATAATTATCTAAAAACATTGTTTCTTTAGAGCACCAATTATGTACAATGTTTGAAAACCAAACAAAACAAATTACTTTATGAAATAAATAAAAAATATTGAATTTTCGTATTATGGAACGATTGAAAAACTTTCTTTTCCGAATGTACGAAGCTTTTCTGTGAATTAAGTTCAGTTGGGTAAGGGGCGGGCGGAGGCCTAGGTTGTTGTCGGTAGACGCAAGCCTTTTATAAAGAGAGCGTGATTCGCGCCGCGGCACACTGTTTTAGACGCGGACGGCGATAGGTTGTGCCTACTGAGGGGCACTACGATCGCTCGTGCCGACAAACATCACGATAACACTCATTTTCTTTGAAATTTCGCGTAATTGCAAAGAAATAAAGTGAATCCACATTGTGACATTAAGTGCACTGTGAACTTAATTTTTCACATATCAATCGAACGTGTTCATTTTAGTGAAATATATGTCCGAAATAGTAAGGATTTTGTGAGTTCGGAAACTAAAATAAGGCAAGTATTTATGTAATTTATTCATAGTCTCCTTATACGCAGGCATATTTTAGAAATTTTAATTTAATGTTTAGCTAAGCTAATACTTTTAAAAGTTTTATCTGAAGATCAAAAATAATTTAATAAATAACAAAAGTAATATAAGATAAACGCTTAGCTAACATAATCTACAAGATCATACAAGAACAAGACAAGTTATGCGACAATTGTAAGATGTAATTGTGATTAAATCTATAGAGTTTCTTAGAAACTGCAATTTTCAATTAAGTATGAATGTTTTTATAATTATAAAATCAAGTCAGTGTTCTTGGTGGACAAAAATATAATAGGTCTTTTATGTTGTTGAGATTCAGATTTAGTTCAAAGATTAAATGCTCAAAGTTGAGTATTTGTATGTGTTACATGTGCCTATATAATGGTATCAATGGTCAGTCCCCTAGGCACCTGAGCCGAATACATGATACAGTGTATGATCGTCACTAAATGAATTATTTACGAGTAAACTATTAAACTTTTGGTCTTGACCATCTAAGATAACTTATAATATACATACATACTCATACACACACACACACACATATATATATATATATATATATATATATATATATATAACCCTACGACATTATTAATAATTTCATAGTAAAAGTAAAAGAAATTTACTGTGTTTAAATGGATTATTCTTAGATATATTACATACATGGGCATAATTGTCAACAAGTCAGTTTAAATATATTTAAATAGTTTTAATTTTATATAATTCAAATGTACTTATACTTATTTGCATTTATGTCAAATTCTTTTTATTTCTCTCATTTCATTCCTTTCATTCACCATACTCATTATCACTTGTCTCTTATCTGATAAATTTTTGTGGATAAGAAGGTTGGTGCTATCTTACTGATAAGAACGGATCTTACATGGCTGTACCTACTCGCGATGAATGCCGATGACGGTTAAGTTTACAACTCATTAAGATATCTTTAAGTACTTTCAGCGGTCGCAATGAATTGTCCAGTATATAGAGCAATGGTTTAATTATAATATAAGGATTATATTGAATTACAACCTATTGTATTACGTAGGTTACAAATTAATTAACCGCTTTGTGGTAAAATGAATAATGTTAGATCTTCAAATGCCATCATACTATTGTTACTACCTACAAAATATGTAACGGGAAGAAGTTTAAATATTACGGACAGATATTATCGAAATTAAAAATAACAGGTCAACCGATTGCGATGACGGACTATGACGGAAAATTAAGAATGTGTTCCACAGACTCAAATTAATGGGATAAGCGACATGATGATGATAGTAACACCATTGACATAAGAATATAATATATTGTAAACATAAATTATTTTTCTAGTATAATACGCCATATGATAAAAATATCAGCTGGTCAAAAGTAATATTTTTTTAAAAATACAGAAATGATTTTTATCTGATCGTTAAACTTTAACTCTCGTATAATAATCAGTTTTATGACAGTTCTTTCGTATACAATAGATAATGTTAAATTCCGTTATTTTTATTGTTTTACAATATTGAGGTAACCTAAATGCACCGTAATTACCGTGAAAGTATAAATAAAGATTTGCCTCAATTTTCAGAACTCGAGGCAAAGTCTATTCTATATGTATATGTTGGAAGACTCTAAGGCTTGCCCGATTTTGATAAAAATTTCAGACCGCTATGTGTTATAGATTTTTTAAGTGTTACCTCTATGAAACCGGGGTACACAACTAGTTCGATTAAGAAAGGAAGGAAAGACTTGGTGTAAACAGTCAAGGAAATGGCCAAAATTTGAATGTTTAAAATGAATATCTTAGGATTGAGTTAATTGCACGTATTATGAGTGCATAGTGTTGTAGTCATTTTCAGAAACCATTGTCCTCAATAAATCTTTGTGTATAGTCATCGCGGAGAACATATTATCATTAGTATTGCAACGAGCCTCCGGAAGTAGGAAAGTGTTCAGGGTCAGATCGAATCTGCAAGAGAGCGATGTGCATACCATTTGAGTACAAAACTCATTAATTCTACATTTATTTACATTACTAACTTTTACTCGTGACTTCTTATATCTTAATGTTATTTTAATAAACCGATTCTGGTTGTAAAACAAAATAAAAATCATTTATATAAAGTACGTAGTTTTTTCAGGATATTACATATACTTTGATAGCCCTTTTTATTAGTATTTTGAAAAGTTAAATATGAAAATCTTAATATAAAAAATATTTAAGTACAAAGCAAATTGGATGATGCAATTAAAAGTTTCATACAAAGTGCACTTCTTCACAAATCCGAAGCCTATATGATTTTCATAAGAATAAGTTTACAATATTTCTTGATACCAAAATTCATTAAAAGCAATTCAGCGGTTTACGCGTATAATCGTAATAAATTAATTTTCGGAATAAAATAATATTTCGAATTATCAGTTGCGGAAAATACAGAAAATTCTTAATGGGCGGTCAAATTATTAATATAGAGAAATCTACATGAAATGATTAAAATATGTTTTATCCTTATACCTCTTTATATTTAGAGGTATAATTTAAATATACCGTAAATGACATTAATTTTCTAAATGAGTATACTATTATTGGTTAGATAATAATTGACAGCTATCTCGGCAGTCAGTTTATAACGGTAAATATAATAAACTATAATTTAATCTGTATCAACTTTTTATAATGTGACAACATTAGATAATTTTAAACGTCTTAAGGTATTCGCTATTTTCCTATCAGCATTGTAAAGAAAATTATTCAAGTTATGAAATAACTAGAAAATAGTTACATATCAAATTATTTTTTTTAAATATCGTGAAGTTTTCCTTGATAAGTACATTTTTCAACGGATATTGTCAACAATTATGAGATAAATCAAAAGTTACGCACGACTGACTGTTCAATTACTGACTGACCTTTGTCAATCAATTTAATCCCACGATTTACTTTTGAAACAAATTCTAGGAATTTAAGAAAAACCCTATATTATCTTCTTAGCACGTCATATAATCTACAATAAGTATATACATTAATATGTTTCTACTAACATCTTCTGACTGGATGAACCGACTTCCAATGATAATATAAAACTTTAAATTAAACATTTAAAAATATTACATTTTCTGACTCATATATTTTTGTTTTGCAAACAAATATATTTTAATTGGTATATAACATAAGTAGATATATTATATATTACAATTAAATTACACTGAACTATTCCATACTTAAAAATTAATATAAAATAATAATTATTAATATACAGTTTAACAATACTAATCGTATTTGGCAATTCAGGTAACCCCTAGTTTGATTAGGTAGTAATCAGTTCAATTTCACAAAATAATAAGTTTCAAAGTAAATTTTTGGTGCCAAGATTATTAATGCAATCGTAGTGAATGCTAAAAAAGTTTAAATAAATAATGTTAGGTAAGAATTTGAACCCAATGTCGGAGAAATCTCCATTGATACGCTCTAGTGAGCGTAAAATTGCTGCCGACACCTTTTTCGATTCTCAGCTTTTAAAACTTTTGATATTTGGAGAGGAACACTTCCTAACTTGTGTTTATGTCTTCATACGTAATTAGAGTTTTATCAAAACCGCCTATAACGCATTATATACCACGTTCAACTGTGTCAGGAGATTTATAGCTTTTCGTTTTCTTATTTATGAGGTAATATTCATAAGCGCCAGTTACATCTTACAGGTAAATAGCTCATTTAACAAAGAGAGTTGATATAAAAAATAAAGAATTTTTCTGATGATTAAAAATAATAATAGGTCAATAGATCTCTACAGAAATAAAAACCACTTACTGTTACAGAGATAATTCTTTAAAACATAATTATTGTTTGCCATAAATATATTATATGAAGTTCCTTTTCTTCAATTAATGATAAGAATACAACCTTTTGTTAAAATGTTTTCACACTTAGTTATTTTATCTATTGTATGCGTAGCACTAGCCGATTAGTTTGTAACATTTTATCTTTTATATTGATAAGTGTTTAGAAAATAAGTATGTCGGAAATTTAGGTCACAACAATGTACGCGATTTTTTTTTCTATCATTAAATCCATACAATCTATAAGACTGTATTTCCAACTTTTACATAATATATATGTTCATGTTACCCAGGCAATAAAATTATTTACATACATAATATAACAGTGATGTAGTATGACTCATAGTATGACGTGTCGCTAAGATTATACGTTCTCCACCTTCGAGATATATAAATATAAATATTTAATTTTTTATCTTTCATTATGACACATAATTTTATATGTTAAATAGCTAATAATAATGATTTTTTTGTTACAGATATCAAATCTTCGAAGTGCTTCCTAAATCGAAAATAAATTGAAGCGAAATAATTATAGAAAAAGAATATTTGTAACCGTATAGGTTAAGATATATTTTTGATAAATATAATGAGATATTGTGGTAGAGGAAGAACTAATATTATAGTTTAATTTAGGAACAAATGAGTTTATTAGGTAGTACAAGGGAAAATATTTTATCTAGAAACATGGCGTTTATTAGTTTGAAGAGTAGTTTAAGGATACTATGGACGGCGGTTGTGGCTCTTATTTTCCTCACTAGAAGTAGTGCAGCACCTACCTTCGGAGGCACAGATAAAGCTATGGTAAGCAACTTTTATTTGTAATCTATGATTCTAAAGTTAATTGTTAATGCCTGAAACTTCACGTCACTTCCTTAATCTATTTCGCTTGTACTAAACTTATGCGTTAATCTATATAAACAAATATCGAAAAACCTCCAATTACAAAATGATTTTCTACATAACATGTTTGCTTCCTAACTATGACTCACAGCCATGAGATCCGTTAAACATACCTTTACGAGTCATTTATCTTATAAATCGGAAATGATTTCGTCTTGGGTGCAGGTGACTCACGATTTCGAAGAATGATTAGCCACTTCATTGAGTGTCTTAAATTATAAAAATACAAACTGTAGTAAAATCACACACGATAGTGTTCATTCATAAATTTAACTTCCGGATACAAAACTGTTCACTTCACATTGAGTCAGATTCAGTTTAATTGAGTAGACATCGTGAATCATAGCATACATGTATTGATTCTTGATAACTAAGTACCAACCGTTATTGATATTTCAATTTAACGACTTATGTCATTTATATAGTATTTCTTAATGATATGTTCTTTGTTGAATGAATCAGATAAGTTAATAGATGATATTTATTTATTTCTAATTAATCATGCCTTCTGTATAAAGAAATTTTGTCAATACAACGAGTTATTTTAAAAACGATTTTTAAATACGATTTTTGTACATTCTAATACGTATATGAGCGTAACACGTTTTTGAGATCGTGAGGCTTTTCAAATGGCAGATACTTAAGTCTCATAACATCATTAATCATTAAATAATGCTTTATAGTCTTATATTTATAAAAGAAATGCCTATACTTAGGATTTTCAATCTATGAAAAGTAATACGCGATCTAGATATGATTTTAATATATAGACTCGATTTTTTAACAGATACACGAACAACTTAATTACAGAAATAGATAAGATGGAAATTCAATCTATAATCTTTGGTATAGCGCATCGCATAACCTTAAACTAAGAAACCTGTTGCACATACAGATTTTTCACACAACTGTATCACACATTTTTAAGATATTACATAAAGATACAAAGCACAAGCGGTCACTGGACCGTGAGTCAGGGAGTAGGATATTCAGGCTTGAAGAGGAAACAGTAATAAAACCATATCTTTCTTAGAAACACATGAACGTACTGTGACTCATATAAACCAGTTGTAAACTCGCTTGCCGTCAAGTTCTAGGTCATAGTGCACCGACCAAACAATAATAATATATTGTTAATAAACATACATATGCAGTGCAATGTTATATTAGAATAATTCTGTGTAATTTTTAAGATTATAGCAAATAGAAGGCAATCGACAACAGAGAAACATTTAAAAAGGAATTCTGAGAATGAAATTCACTTCTTTTGAGTAGACTTGGTTTATAAATTATTACAAGTCGCCTAGTGAGGTTGGCAAAAAGGTTTTATAGGATATTTCTAACCTATTCCGTGTGTTTTAGTCTGAATTTCAAAGAAATATTATACAAAGAAGGCTCTATGTCAATGGATCTGACAATTGAGAAAATCCTTGAGATTTTTATTCACTACGAGAGAGTGGTACTATTGTAACGAAGAAATAATGGCGATATTTTAATTCATAGTTACACAAAATTTTGCCGAAATTGGGTAAAAGGCGTAGTCGATGTCAAGGCTTGTACGCCCTATTAACGCTACTTTTAAAATAAATTAATTATCAAATGAAGGTCTATACCATTATTAAGTAAAGTACCATTTATTGCGGCTGTGGTTCACGTGTATGCTGATTGTACTGGGCATTAAAGCTCCAGCTTTCAAATCGTGAGGAAACGAAACCAAGAAAATTGTTTTTGTTAACTATTTAGGTAAAAAATAAAATTATAAACGGACACAGAAATGTGTTTGTTTCATTTAGGAAAACATAATTTGACTTTTAATCCTGTTACTGTTAGTATACCAGTACTATAATGATATAGTGCATGACCTGTATTTTTAACCAAAACTTCTGTAATTGGTTCTAAAATGTAATGAGAAGTATGCATGTCTATACTAATATAATACAGTTAATAAGTTTGTTTATTTAAAAGCGCTAATCTTAGGAAACACTGGTGCGATTTGAAACATTATTTCAGTATCGGATAGTACATAATATATCGAAGAAGACTATTATGTTTTTAAAAAAAATTAGGAATCCTTACTAAAAGTCCAATAATGTAACCCGAATTGTAAAAATCGAAATGAACGCGAGTGAAGCCGCTGGCAGACGCTAGTTACGAATATGTAAGTATAATAGTATTGAAATGCAAAACCGTTACTAGGATACGCCTTAGCGCAGACTAGCGTCGTGAGTTTTATATCGGCCTAAGTCACGAACCATTTTCATATTGCGTCGTGGTTATATCACAGGGATAGCAGCCTTCAAATTTATAGGTCATTGTACTGCATTCACGTGAGCTAAGTGTCGTCTACCTCTGTATGCAACTTGTCATGGTATTTCCTGTCATTTTCAATGGTTACTGTTATGAATAGCACACCCTTATATAGGGGGTCATTCTCCCACTAAATACCTGCAAAGAACAATGCCCTGACAGAAACTGTCAAGAACCCGTGTTATTCTTTGTTTGTATCGCTCGACACACGAGCCTGATTAATAAGTTATAAAAATTCGATGCATGTGCCTTCGAACGGACATCTCTCGTAAAATTTCCTACACGCTTAGAACAATGAACTTTATAAATACCATTGATGAGCTTAAAGCTTATGTATTTTTGTATTGCAGAATTCCTTAGTCTTTTGTCTTGTACGCAGCGTTTTAGACTGAATAGAATGAAATACGCAATACGAATACAGATGTATTGACTCCGTTGTTTTTATGTTTAGGAAACATTAATCATACAATCTCACGATCACACTAAACCTTGTCAGGGTACAGATAAACAGGTCTAAAACAACATATTTCAACTTAACAACTCTGTTACTCTAGTCACGATTCAAGCTCCTGAGAAGTGAATTGCTTTTAAGAATTTCGGAGAATATGCAGACTGTGGGTTCCTATTAAGTGCTTTGGAATTTACGAAAAAAATTAGTTCAAAACCTATACGTGCGAATTCTAATGCCATCTCTACTAATAAAAGCTTAATACAATTACCTATAGTTATAGAAAATGCCTACAAGTACATAAAAAAGATCGATCCATACGATTAGTAATCTTCAAAGACCGGCAACGTGTCTCCAAGACCCTGATCTTGAATGCGACCATAGGCGACGGTAACTTCTTACCACCAGTTGAGAAGTTACCGTATGCTTGTTTGATCTCTTCTAAAAAGTAACAGGAATCCGAAAGTTTGACCTGAACGACAATCTGAATGTGGGCACAATATTAAATTAGTATTGAATAGACAGTAGAAATGGTCTTGTAAATAACTTTTTTTATACCTATATTAATTTATTTGTCATCCAGACGGCAGTCAGACGTTTATGAGTAATATGATATTTGTGGTTTGGTGCATGATAGTATATTTGTGGCATATTAATATAAGTGTGCAGTGTTTGTCGTGATGATTCTCGTCACGCACACAGGAAGCATCCAGCGGCCTTCAACACTCGCGTCACGGCCGCTCTCCTGATCTGATCACTTTAGCATTGTTCAATAGTCAGATGTTCCGTTCAAGCTTGCAGTTTAGATAGACGCTCTAAGATCGCAACTCCAATTTCGGTTCTAAGTTTGTTGAAGAAAATAATTCAAAAAATACTAGCGCTATATCGCAGGTTCGTACGGGAATCCAAAAAAAAAAATCAAGTGAGATGACTGTAATTTGATACAATGAATCAAGTTAAAAAAAGTGTGGTATATATATTTTTTTTTTACTTATTAAAACATTAAAAAGATGCTTAAATACTATAAACTATGTGTGCTATAAACCATAATTGGTTTTTCTGCACACCACCAATTTGTATCAGCATACATACATACAAGATATAAAAAAAAACATAAATTTTCCTTGTGTACTTCTTATACATAATAACGTATTTAATAAGAAGGAAGAGGATGAACTTTGCTATTAACATAAATATCCCATTGGTGGCAATCTGCTTGTAAATTAATTATATACCTACAAGAATGTCGTACACGTGAGAAACGTGATGGCTGACAAAGGGCCATATAATAGAAAAAAATACAGAATCATAATACGAGTTATTGAATGATAAACAAAAAATGTTTGATTTGTTCTAGAATTATGGAAAAGAAAATTTATAATTTTGACGTAAATATTTTTAGTTAGCTAAAATTAGGATATTTAAGAGTCATTAATTATAATAATATATAAACCGGGTTGTTGGAGTGATATAAAGGTATATTTTCAGAATATAACTTCAAAATAAATATTCTGTGGAAATTTGCCTATTAAAATAAAAATAAAAGAATAAGAAGAAATAATATATTATATATAAGATTAAAAATATATTTATTTTTTTAATTATATTTTTAATAAAACATAAGTTTTATACATTATTGTTTGTTTTTCTTACGTGCTTGAATAATCATTATGCGAGTATTATTGCTTAACGTAAATAATGTTAATAACTAAGATCAGTTATTGTAATTTCATATCATTGCGTAATTTAAGTTATCTAGACGAACATAATGAGATTTATATCGACTTTACAATACATACCTACTAATAAACTATTAAAAGAATATGAAATAAGTAATAAATATTACATCGTGTTTTAAATATGTTTAAATTTATTTACTTAAATCAGATCTGTTTGTTGGGAGGATCCGTTTTTTTTCTTTCATAATAAAAACTAATTTTATTTATTGATGGGGTCGTAAAAAATATTATCTACGATTACCCGTACTTTATAACTATAAGAATAAGCAACGTACTTTTATGATTATATTTATTTACTCACAATAACATTACATACGTGCTAGTGAAAGCCCCGTCCAAATTGATCTAAGCATTTCGCAATTACCTGATAGAAACGGGCAAAGAAATTACAAAATCGTTGTTGTTATCCGTAGCCTACTATCATATGTATTTAAAAATCATTTTTATATTACAAACAGACGCTTTAATTTTATTTATATATATGCATACAATAAAATCGTACGTAGAATAAATGATAATTATTATAGAGTGTGAACCAATTATGCCAAGATATTACTTATTCCACGAGTTTGTGATTGCGTTTCAAAATCTTTAATATGTGAATAGCGTTATTATTAGGTTATTAGTACACGTGTATTGTTTATCCCATACACGAGTTGTATAGTAATATTTTCAAGTTGTTAGTTGTAATTTATGTTTTGTTTACTTCGTAGTTCTGTCAGAGCCTTTGAGGCATTTATTAAGAAACGATATGAATGATACATTGTCCTTTGTCTGTATTTTTATATAATTAATTTGATATGTACTTTTATTAAATAACTTATAATATAACGTAGATTAACAGTATATTATACTTAATACAAAATAAAAGTAGTTACTTCTTACTAACATTAGCTATCTGTCACCGAAAATAAGCGTTTTAATAACAAACAGTACAGGAAACATTCAATAATCAGACAAATAAAAATTTGTATTACAAGCATCATAAAGAGAAAAGTTATTAATTTGATTTTTCAAAGGCCCCTTAATTTTATTTATTTCTGTATATTTTTATTTTTACATCAATTTAATGACGTGGAAATTACTGAAGATATATTTGGGTAGGTATGTAGCTAGCCAACTCATACTTCAAGTTAGGTTCACTTCTAGTGAAATCAGCAAATTCGAAAAAAGTTTATCCTGTTTTGTTTCAAGGAAAACATTGTTTTGTGTTCAAAAAATATATTTTAAAGGAAAATTTATGCTGTCTCATACAATGTAGAGTTTTACATCTTTTTGATAATAATCTCGTGTTCATAACCACAAACATGTATCATACAATGAAAATATTTATTATGTACTAAAAACACAAGGATAATGATTTATCATCTGATTTGGTCTCTGACAATTGCTTTTGAGAATTTGTCCGCTTGTAATGATTATCTTGTTATTTTGCCAGATGTTTGACGTAGGTGTTGTAATCGGAATCGCAAAGTACGTGACAACTTTTAGGTTTATAAGGAAATGTAATTCATATCCAGTATGAAATTGGCAATGAATACTTACAAAACTATTATAAATAGGGGGATGTTATAAGTTTGATGTATCTGTTTGTGGTATCGTAGACGTAGCTCTGAAGTGAATTGGCCGATTGTAATACAATTTTTAATTGCATTAAACCTGAACTGATAAGAACTAAATTCTATAATTAAGGGCCGTCTAATTCTTAAGTTGATTTTATATCAGGTAACTTAAGATTTTTAATATTGATATTATAAAAAGCGAATCTATAAAACTCTTTTTGATCTCCACAGAACATTAAATTTAATCAATTAATAAAAATATATTGCCTACAGAAGATCATTTATCAAAACTGTCAGTCTTCCTCAGTTCTTCATATTAGGTTGTGTATAATTTTGAAATTATAATTCAATTGGGAAGTAGTTTTGTATGTACCTGCACGTGTGAGTTACACCTGTTTAAGGCTATCAGGCATCCTTAACGTGCTTCCTAGAAACATATGCGACTCATCGATTTCAAATTTATATCAACACCCAATACGGGATCCACTCACCTTGTGGTTATCAGTGTGATAATATAGGAATGTGAACACTATCCGATTT
>JAOSYY010000009.1:2732671-2807349 GCA_025727935.1 Hebomoia glaucippe | reverse complement strand
TCTTTATTCTGAATACAAACCAGGCTTCCCTTTTTATTTGGAGTTTTTTAACGATTAACCTTCCATGCCGGATTTTTTCAAGATGCTCAATAGAGAAAAACAAGTATCAGGCTTGTCAGTCACATTCATGTTACAATAGTCATTTGTTACTGTGAAAATTTAGGGTATATTGAAACGTATCGGGTTAAATATTGTGTACAGTAGTTTTAAAATAATACATTCGATTTCTGTTAAGAAAGGCTTTGACTTTCGTTGCTCGATATTGCAGAAATAGAAGTTAATATTTCAATTATTTAAGTATAGCAAACATTAATATAAAGTATTGAAAACAAATATAATAATACCCGTTTACTGTCAGTAGCCCGCATACAGATTTCAAAATTATAATTACAATATGTATTTTTATGTGTTCATTCTAAACTAGGACTAAATATGTTACCCTTTTGACTCTTGCTGTTTGAATAAAATTTTATCACAAGTAGGCACTCGTGATAACGTTTAAAGGCTTGCTTATTTAGTACTAAGTACTTGTCCTTGGAGAAACAATGACAATGCTGTCTTAATTACAGTTCGATGAAAGGTGTGATTAGGTCCACGGTGATTACACACAGATTAAACAAAAGGACTGGCCGGAAATGATTTTTCCGGAGGTATACATGTAATTTTACAGTTTTACATTTATATTTCTGTTTGTTTAAAGATAAGTTTGTGTCATCGTTTGCACTTAAATCTACTTAATATTAATGGTCAATGTGTAGTCATTGTCGGAACCGTGAAAATTACAACCTATAACATTTGATGAACTTAAAAAAGGTTTTTTTAAATATTGATGTTATGCGTAAAAGAGTAGTTGAGATGTGAAATATAGGACAGACGTTTACAAGTCTGTTTAGCAATTTTTTTATACATATACTAGTCAATATTTACAAAGAAAAATTACGATTTTAAGCCCAAAGTACGTAAAAAATATACCAAATAGCCATTTTTTGAAGCAACATATTATAAAACTATATGCCATTTTATCCGAGTTTATTTTATATATACATTTTGACGATGACGCTGATATTGAATAAAAGTTTCCCTTGCTAGTCCTTATAACATTCTAGATTTTTCAGAAATAAGCTGGAAAAAATACGCAGACAAAAATATTAAAATAACTTTTGTTTTGTAATTATACACTGCTATATTTAAAAAGCCGCAGTTATTTTGACATTCCAAATATACACTAATCTATTTTCTTTAAATAAAGCTGCGTTATACAGATAGCATCTGGCTTTTTGTAATAAAAATAATAATATTTCGGCACCTCAATTTCATGACATATTTTCGCGTGCGAAAGTGATCGTTGATCTTCCGTGGTATGGTTCCGATACACACACGCAAACTGTGACCAGAGTCGACCGTTACGAGGACACAGTGACCCCGATATGCCTGTACGAAATTATGAACCCGTGCTCGACAAACACTTTTAACATTATCCTCACAAGACGATAATAGGATTTACTGTTATAGTTATTTTGAATACCGCCTACATACGTTGAAATTGACAACAATTATTAATTTGCACTTCACTGTTAGCGTTGGATTTAACGGTTTTTTAACGCTACAAACTTTTAATCTCATTTCCAATCAGATAAAATTCATGTTTTTATAAAGTTCAACTTTCTACTTAGTCCACTTTAAAGCAACTAAAAATTAATATAATTTTGGAATGGTATTGAATATCGACATGTTATCTATACTAATATTATAAAGAGGAAAGATTTGTTTATTTTTTTGTTTGTTGGTTTGCAACTACTTGATCGATTTGAAAAATTATTTCACTATTGAGAAGCTACACTATCTCCGAGCATATCTTAACATAGGCGTATTAACTTTTCAAAAAAAATTAGGGATCCATACTAAAAATGTAAGAATATAACTCAAGGTGAAAAACCAAAATAAACATCAGCGAAGCCTCGGGCAGAAGCTAATGAAGTATATTTGTTGAAGAGAGATATCATTTTATATTTAAAAATTTGTATCACAATGTTTTCTAGACTAATCTCTGAAACTACAAATCTGATCATACTTCGTCCCTATCTATATTTTGATCCTACTTAAAAGATAAATTATTCTAGTCAAAAACATAATTATTTCATTTAATTATGTATTTGATATAATGACCTATAGGAAGTCGGAGCGGATTGCTAAAAGTGTTCTAAAAGTCATACATAGAAAACCTCGGCGGTCTCTTCGTTTTATAGACTTACTAAATTTGATTAATAAAACTTTCAGATACTTAACAAGCTCCGTTATTTAATTAATTCACATTGAATTTAGAGTGATTGATTCAGCACAGCACTCACATTAATGTATTTTTGACGTAACCCAATACCGTAAGAATAAAGGTGAAGAGTCTCAAAATTAATTCAATTCCGTTCAGCAATGCAATCGTATCGTGCATTCAATCTGTACATGACAATACTCGGATTGTAGAATGTCATTGGCCCTTAGGACAAGCGCCTTGCCCAAACTTGAACCACAACAAAACAATTACTATTTACATGGCATTCATACTGAGATAATGCTAAATCTGTCAGCAAACATTTTTCTTATGCAAATATGACGCTAATTGCACTAAAATGAACACTACAAATTTAGATTAATCATACTTAAGTTTTTGTAAATAACTTTTTTATTTCAATGCTGAAACAATTAGATACTGTAATCGTTGACGGGTCAGAGTCTAGATAGTTGCAATGTCTATTTCGCAAAGTAAGCCGAGTTACTTAAAAGATTAAAAAATACAGTTTAACGGATTACAAATGCGTTATTTACCATATAATTTTGTAATTTTCATTCGTCACGGTTCACAAGTGAAAAAGCCTGACGGAAAACGGGCTAAATATAAAGATTCTATCGTAATAATAATTTTGTAAACAATAGCTGCCGAATTATATAATAAATAACGCGTCTATAGCCGGTTAAAATTATTTAGGTAAATATAAGACAATATTAAAAGTACTAATTGAAGTGCAACCGTAAACAGATTGTTAATTTTATTCGTTACGTGTTCATTTGCCGCCTCAACACGTAGAGTCTGCTGCGATTGTTGTTAAGGAAAAACAATGTATGGGGGTATTGACTGCGGGCACATTGTTAATAGTATTCCCTGCAGCTAAGATGAAACAAAGAGTCGTGCCGTGCCAGTCAGAGATGCGTGGCACATATTGTGATGCGCTACACGCGCCGCCACCCAAGGTCACTATGACCAACGATGCAAACTAGTGACTTGTGGTTATTGGTTAACATAACAGCAACCGTGTCGTTCACATCATAATCTGCATACAAACTCAAACAAACGCTGGTGTCTGACTCTCTGATATGTAAAAAGAGTATGTACTTTGTATACAAGTGCAAATATGTGAAAAGCGCAATGTTTTTCTACAGCTGTGTAGTTTACCTTTACACGGAACACTATTTACCTAAGAACATATATTTTTTATATCCCCTTTATAATTTTTATAGCAAAATTATTATGATATTGTAGATATTTAAAATAGTCTACGACCAAATTATGCTTATATATATTAAGTTATGTAGTGTTCTACTCATTTTTTGGTTTACCTTTCTAATAATAGGCGTCGACAACAAACAGTAAGGAATAACCTTGCGCGTGAGGATTGTGCGATAAAGCCTCTAAAATTCCAATATGATGTCACTACATCCTATCACATGTTAGTAAATATTAACAGAAATACCAACGTATTCAAATTAATAAACGAGTTTGAGGTCGCAAATATATGATAATGCTATTTTTCGTTTCTAAACTACGCCTATCACGAATATTGACTGCTTAAACATACGAGTATGATATAATCCTTTTAAATACATATTTAATTATTGTTATTGTACCTCTGTTACACGAGAATGTTTACTGATCTTCAAAGACATATGAGTTCTCTCTTTTTCTTTGTTAGATAATAAAACAAGAATTTCAGGTGTGCAATTTTCAATTACTTCAATATTTTGATTTAGGTTTTTAGAGCTGACAGAGACAGTTAATTCTTTGTTAAACTAGAATTAACTGTTACAATCAATATACTCATAATTTAAATAAATGCCCTTGATAAACTCGATATGTTTTTGCTAAAGACACACGCAATAGGAAGCATTACTCATAGGATATAGGCACTGTTTTTCTCTTCCACTTGTAGCACTTATTCATCACCGCAAATTATTTGTTGACGTGAATATAGCCGTCATAAAAGGAAATAAATTATGTTTGCAAGTAGCGCTATAGTTGAAAAGTCATATGAAATGTCACGATTCTCGAATTATTATTAATTATTTTAATGAATAGCTATAAACAAAGGATTAATTACGTCATTTTCTTTGCTGGATATATTATTATAATATAATGTCATAATTTTGAAACGTTAACACATTAAATCTGCTATAATATATTTAATTTATTATTTCACTACTTCTACAAAGGCTTTTATGATGTTATTTTTAATTCTTCGAATTTATCGTTATATTGCAAATTTAAAACCATTATTAGCATACTGGAACACGTTAACACTGAAAATTTGAAATAAGAACTTGAAAAGCTTTTCTTACTTTTAACATTTCCATAAGCATGCACATATTATTAACAAAGGTCCATATCCTCTATGGATGCGGCAGTCTAATTACGACGTGGACTTCCAGATGTACTTGGCGCAGTATGGATACCTCAGCCCATCAGTAAGGAATCCTTCCAGTGGCCACATTATGGATGAGAGCTCGTGGAGGCGAGCTATTTCCGAATTTCAAAGCTTCGCTGGACTTAACACAACAGGTACTTATAAATATCATTTCATATTAATGTAAAAAATAAAGATCATCGTTTTATTAAAGTACACTTACAATGGATTACAAACACTATTTATTATATAATTTTGCAGTTAAAGGATAACTACAAAATTAATTTGTATCCGACGTTTCGCCCAATTTGTAATTGATATTGTCCCGGGCTAATTGAAATGTATCATACTCGTTTAATATTATACACACAGATAGTGTATAGCTCGTTTCATATCTCACTTTATTAATAAAATATTGAAAAATACTAGTTATAGTTCGGCAAATAGAAAAAATCGTAATACAGTATCCCTTAGTAATATAAACCATTGAAGTCGTAGACAAAAATAATTGAACTTCAATAAGTAGTGAACCTGTTCGTATGGCAACAAACGTATCAATATGCGCGACAGTACATTGTACGCTCGTCGAATCTCTAGTTTGACGTAATTAGTGTAATAGTAACCCATAGCCGGGCCATTGTGACCTTGCGAAGTCGTTTAGTGCTCACTGAATCATATGCTTTATTATAGTGAGTCTGACAAACAAATTACTTACAACGCAAAGTACTGAAAGTTTATTCCAACAACAGCTAAGGTGACTTACGAGTATACTGTTCAGATACAATCTTTTCCCGTTTAACGCATAAAAGTAAGCCCGAATCGCAAGTATTTCTTTGAAGTAAGCATTTTACCTATTTAGTCATGACTTAAATGTTTTTGTAAGGAAATATATTCTGAGTCAACGATGTCATGAGTGAGGACATGATTAGCAGAAATCAAATTGCCATTGAGAATGCAATTATTGTCAGCTGAAACATGGTTGGCAGCCGCATCAAATACCATAGCATTACGTGGTTTGAACTTGAATTTTTAAGTGGTACGTGGTTTGACATAGAAAGTGGCTTATTGGTCCTCACTCTTCATAATTATTATGTAAGCAAGTAACGAAGTATAAATTGAAGGCACATAAATTATTCATTCTGGACCACTACACGCATTTTGGGTTGCATTAAAATTATTCCCTGTTATTTGTTCCTTTCCTACTCTTTCGAATATAACAACTCCTATTGTCGATCTATCTCTCCTATTACAATCTAAGATGATAGATATCATGATTTAAAATAGATCTCAATATAACTAAAAAACAATATTCTTAAAAACTTTAGGTATTAGCGAATTTTCAAAGGCCAACCGTTTCTTAATAAATGCTAGTTTAAAACGATTTCAGTCACGTAAGTTTTTAATTAAATACAGCATCAAAATAATCCCTATTTGTAGCCTCAATAAAAATAAATATATTAAACTTGTAACAGTTTTCTTAAGTGTTCGAAATTAAAAACCATATGTACGACAAAAGATAAGTAAAAAGAGTTGAAACTGTCATATGTCATAAATTTCTCTAGGCGTGTAATAAATGGTACGGTTTTTCGGTCTTATCAAACGCACAATTTTATGTGAAATCGATTAGAACAATTGTATTAATGCCAACATTTATGGCAATAGACCGTAACTAGTCCTATAGCGTTGGTATTTCTTCATATTTTCAGTTATGATATTTCCCATTATATAATTAACTTTTGTCATCTCTGTTTAGCTATTGTCAAAGTATATTTCTTGTCGCATTTTTTATGCTAGTAATAAGCCTAAGGTTAAATTGCTGTCCAGTGCTTATTATCAGATTTTTCTTAGAAACAATTCTACGAATCTGTCATGGGAATTTTATCGCTATTGAGTGGTACTAGGTAAATATTATTAAGGTGAAGTGCAGGTCGTGTAATTTACATTTAAATGAATTATTTATTTTAATAGGTGAATTAGATGAAGAAACAATTAGCGTTATGTCGTTGCCAAGATGTGGGGTTCGTGATAAAGTTGGTTTTGGAGAAAGTCGTGCGAAGCGATACGCCCTTCAAGGTAAGTTACGAACTATTTTTTATATTGTATTATAATAATTGTATATAATTTTAAATTGGATGATGGATTCAAAGTAGTAATCTCGAATTTTAAACGAATGTTCTAGGCTCCAGGTGGCGCGTGAAAAACCTAACATACAAGATAGCGAAATACCCCTCAAGACTGAACCGCGCAGAGGTAGACATGGAACTTGCGAAAGCGTTTTCCGTTTGGTCCGACTATACCGATCTTACCTTCACTCAGAAACGATCCGGCCAAGTCCACATTGAAGTCAGGTAATTAAAAAAAAAATAAACAGCTGACCCAAACTTTTCAACCTAAAAAACGTATAAATTATCTATATATTATATAGGAAGAGGAAGTTTGTATATATGACATCGCTAACCTCAGACACTATTATTAACATTATGAATATATATATGTATATGTTTTCACTGACTCGGATATTGATGATGAATTCGGTAATAAACTTTCAAGTTACAGTTACATTTTAGATAATATTTGTTATATCACTTTAAACCAGATTTAAAGGTTAAAGTTTATAAATCGTGGTGATAAAATGTTTTACTGGAAGTTGTAATATATTCATAGCACAATATTATCAGTCATTTAATCAGTAAAATATTTGTGTACATTTTAGACACAATGTGATCAGTGTCGCGGAACTACACAAATCGCTGGCATTGACGGTTGCCATTTGCCTATTTATATGACAACTCACGTTTTATTAATCTGCAATACAAATTCGATGTTCAATACATACTATAAATTGTTTCTGTTCGGATTAAGCTTTAAAAGCCTATCGAACTTAGTTTAGTATAATTTAAAGTATAATTTCTTGTTTAATATGACGCACAATTCTTCTGACTCATGTTAATCATATGTCTTGGTATTGTAAAGTAATACATTTTATAACCTAGTAATTCTAATCATTTGGACTAAGCATTTATTAGAATCATACCTATTGGCTGTACCATTAAGAGTTAATTGGTGTTTGTTTTGCCGGAAAGAACAGCTTTTCTTACCAACCTTTGACCTTTGACAGATTCGAGAAGGGAGAGCACGGTGATGGTGATCCGTTCGACGGACCTGGAGGCACCCTAGCTCATGCCTATTTCCCAGTAAGTAAAGATTGCTATATCTCTATACATCACCAATAAAATAATTTGCCTGTTATAATAATGAATTCTTTCCAAGAGAATCTAGGTTTCCCCTAAATTGTTGCACTAATTTAATTTTCATACAGCGATAGTTGAATCTTTTCAAACAATCTTTCAAAACCATTATAGGTTTTTCTTAGATAAAAGGGATAAACTTAAAAGTGGAGAATAATGGGGTTAAAATTTTGTAGGAAATGACTTAAAACTTATTATCCTGTAAACAATTACTGCTAGTATATAATATGTATATGTAAATATGCATGGTATTTTAAAATCAATGTTAAAATATCAAAATATGTCTACTTAAAGCGTAAATTAAAATTCAAATAATTTTTGTAACTTATGTGTTTATTTCCATGGCAGCGTAGAGCAAACACATTACAACAATGACTAAATAAGGCTTCCGTAATAGTAATGTTTATATAATATTTGCCTACGGATGTAACAGTTTATCACAATAGTAAACAGTGGAGAAAGTTAATATTTTTCAAATGCTTTTTGTTCAACGTTTTTCACATTTTTCGTTATGCTTAATTTATATAAATATAATTTGGCTTGTATAATCGGCAGTATTGTTATAACTCTAAATTTACGAGTACTTAATGACAATTATATTATATTATCTTTACATTAACAAATCGGTAGGAATCACGTATCTGGACATTCAATGACCAAGTATAATATGATTTCTAGACGTTTGTCAAAATCGACATGAACTCAAACGAAGCCGCGTGCAATTTTTGATCTAAATGACAAAAATCACTATGATTCATTTGTTTAAAAAATAATACAATATATATTTTTATCCATACTTTGTTTAGGTATATGGAGGTGATGCTCATTTTGACGACGCTGAAGTGTGGACCATAAACTCAAGGCGTGGAACCAATCTTTTCCAAGTAAGATACTTTTGAAGTTAAGAATTAAACCTAAAAATGCTTGGATATATAGAAATAAGACTTTATTAGTTCAAAATAATAATATTTTAATTTGTATTAATAACAATTATAGGTAGCCGCTCACGAATTTGGTCACTCGTTGGGACTGTCGCATAGTGACGTAAGATCGGCACTTATGGCGCCCTTCTACAGAGGATACGATCCCGCTTTTCAACTAGAGCAAGACGATATTCAGGGTATTCAAGTAAGAATCAAAATTATAATTTTTTCAACTAGTTGTTATCCTTCGACATAGTCAAAATTTTATTGGTATTTTCATGATTTTGTATGACATGATTCAAAACGACATCTTCAGTAGTTGTGCCTAAAATTCATAAATATAATTAATAAATATTAATTCACCATATTTTATACTATTAAAAGATAATTTTTCTTTACAGGCCTTGTACGGACACAAATCTCAAATCGACATTGGAGGTGGTTCAGCTCCGAATCCAACCATTCCTCGAGTTACGACTCAGCAACCCTCAGCAGAAGACCCCGCTCTCTGCGGCGATCCTAACTTCGACACTATTTTCAACTCAGCAGATGGTGCCACGTTTGTATTCAAAGGTACAAAGGATCGTTAATAATTGCCTACAAATCCTAAAAACTCGACAGAACTCTATTTACAAATAGATAAGACGAGAATGAGGTTAAGTTTGTGGATGTATTGAAACACATTTGCATCAGTATTTAGTACAAATCTATGCTAATGCCTGGATGTTTGTGTATAACCAAACTAGATTTTATATAATACGTAAAAAGTTGATAAAACATTTATCTCCCAACATTAGATGGGTTAAGGATATGTTTTTAATGCTCGTTGAAATATTTGTAGTCAAAACTGACAAACCTTTAAATTTCCAGGTGAACACTACTGGAAGCTCACTGAAAATGGAGTAGCTGCTGGTTACCCTCGCCTTATCTCCCGCGCCTGGCCAGGCTTACCCGGAAGCATAGACGCTGCCTTCACCTATAAGAACGGAAAAACTTACTTCTTCAAGGGCTCTAAATACTGGAGGTATAACGGTCAAAAAGTGGACGGTGATTATCCCAAGGAGATTAGCGAAGGTACGGTTCACGGTTAAATTTAGAACTAAAATTTCTGAATATATTGAAATATTTTGAGAGATTAGTTGTTGCTTAGTTATGGCTGTTGGGAAAATGTTTTTGTTAATCAAAAATATCTGTTTTAACGAATATATTTTACAGGTTTCACTGGTATACCTGATAATATAGACGCCGCTTTAGTATGGTCGGGCAACGGCAAGATCTACTTCTACAAAGGATCTAAGTTCTGGCGATTTGACCCAGCACAGCGACCTCCCGTTAAGTCAACATACCCCAAACCTTTGTCCAACTGGGAAGGAATCCCCGATAACATAAATGCGGCCCTACAATACACTAATGGCTACACGTATTTCTTCAAGGGTGGTTCCTATTGGCGGTTTAATGACAGAACTTTCAGTGTAAGTATATTTTTACAAGAGAAAATTATACTGTGCCTACTTATCTCAGTTATAACGCGAAGTTTTATGAACATTACACAAGAATCTTTGTATATGTAGATAAAATAAGACATTTTGTGTATAATATTAAAACAATAAGTTGTTTCTCAATGAATAATTATGAAAGTACAAAATATGGTATTTACAATAGAAATATAAATTATAAAGGTTTGCCTTTCCGTGTGTTTCGGCCAGTCTATTGAGTTTATTTCAGTCAGAAATGGCTGAATCGATTTTGACGAGGTATTCACTGGCAGATAGCTATAAAGTAACTTAATAAGTACTTTATTGTTATTAACATCATCATTAGTGATTTGTGAATAATATAAAATGTATGCAGGTTAAATCCGACACTAAAAACTATAATAAAAGATATGGTATATGGAAAGGAGTGACAATCATGTTGAATAGAAAAGAGAGGGATTAAATTTGGTTAATCTATAAGCATTTCCTTAATTTTCTACTGTGTGGTTGACAGGTGGACACCGACAATCCAGCATTCCCAAGATCCACCGGCTACTGGTGGTTAGGCTGTAGCAGCGCGCCGCGAGGAACGGTCGGAGGTAACGCACGTCTCACGCACACTTCAGATGACGAAGAAGACGTCGGAGATATCCTCTTCGACGCAGGTATGTTCCGGCGTCCAGACACCAGATTGTGACCGACAAAATTTAAATCCTCTAATAACTCAATTTACTCGGTGATCGTCGATTGAAAAAGGTTTATTAATAATTGACATTGCTACTACAGTAGTAATGAAGTTGCGAAAAATAAACTTCTATGATTTACAATAAAAATCAGTCAAATTATTATTAAACAAGTAATTTAAACGAAGCTATAAAACCTTTTCAAATATTAATTCAAACACAATCTGAAAAGACAAAGAAAAGTAAAGTAGAGGACCGTTCTACCAACTCCACTGTTCCTTTGAATGCTTTGTCTTGTGTCTTACCTGTTCGAATTAAATGTTATTTTATAATCTTTCCATTTGTATGTGTACTGAAAGACTGTATTAGATTAGTGTCATCTCTTGTGGTTGTCTTTTTCTAGTAAAGAATTAATGTTATTTTGTGCTGGTTATATTATGTGATAACAATTTGTTTTTGTATTTTGTTTTTCTATTGTATTCGTATGTATGTTTTTCACGTTCATTTCCAGGTTGCTAACCCGCGACTCGTTTCGCAAATAACATTTAACTATTCTAACTGATTTCTATAACGGTAGCCAATAATAGCAAAAATTATTCTACTTACTAATACTATTATCAATAACACTATTAATAATATATCTTTATATTACAATGTTGCTTTGACATAAACAATTGTGGCCTGGGCTTAAGCAGTGGTTGGTGGTATTTGGTCCAGTTTTCGATAACGGCTTCTGGACGCCTACGAACATATCTTAGGTACTTTGAACATTATAATTATAAAATATTGATTTCATATTACTTTTTAAATTACCAATGTTCAACGTATCACCGCTATATTTAAGTTATATTAAAAGTAATTAAAAATTGCACACAAAGCCTTTATTCATCACTAGTAAAACAATGCCTAAATTATGTGTCTAAAACAAGAACATATCGTTTTCAGAAAGAATAATGTATTGGAAAACAACAAGAATGATTGGAGCAATTAAAATAATAATTATTCTTGTTTTGATACTCACCTTTGAAATATTATCACGTAGTGCAAATAAAACACTATAAAATATATTATATAAGTGCACTTTATATTTTTGTCGATATTCACTGAATTACGTGTTATATTACTGTGACTGAGGTGACTGGGTCTTGTCCACGTTACAATTTGTGTTTTTTGTGTTTGTCTTTTAGGTTTAAAATCATCCGCTCCCAGATCCTTCTTCTGGTTCAGGAAATAGTTCCAGATGGATGTTCCTGAATATTGTACATAAACAATTAAATAAAGAACAAAGACTCAATTAGTTATAAGGGATCATTTGAATACCAGTGAGATTATAAACAATAGCGGTGAATTTAATACCAGCAGCGGTGTCACGCGCTGTGTGTACGTTTAATTTTATCACAAATTTTGCATGATAGTAATAAATATGCTTCGCTTTAGCTTGATACACTTTTTGCAATGGCTGGGGTACTTTATTTTTAATCATATCAAATTATCATTTGTGCTTTTTATCAAAATTCAATCATATCATTTCAAAGAATCAGTATTAATATTTTTATAAATAACAGGTGCAATGTATACTTTATTCTCGTTATATTCTTATTTCATTGTAGATAGTTGAGATTTTTGGTAATGTTCAAGTAGTTAGTATAATCCAAAATAGTTTTGGCGTTGGGAAGGTAATCTTCAGTTTTCTAGATTATTTGACAGATAACGTTCGGGATTTAAACGATGCTTAAAGTATAAATAATCCCATCGCGTTTATTTAAAAGTTAAATTAAAGCGACTTAAGGATTCATTATGTAAGCTGTACATTTTTTTTTGTTTTTACAGCACTCGGTGAAGTTTTCCCAAAAAAATAACACATTTAGTAGATTTAGTTTAACATTATTTTATACTGCAGCGATTTACGATTGTTACTAACAAAAAACGTACATCAAATTGTATATTATTTACGAGATTCATAACAATTACAAGAACGATAACCAGAAATAATATTTTACTAAACTATCGCGGTAATGCATGCATTCGTAGATACTGTAAAATGCGAAGTAGTTAGCTCTGAACAATGTAAAGGATTCCAGTTAAATAAAATTAATGTTTCAGTTGTCCACGTTCAGTCCAGCGGAGCTAGACTATAGTATGTACGGACTCCGTTATCTTAGGAGGACAAGTTGATCCTCCGTTGCGCCATCATTCACTTGCATCGTAGGTCTATTTTCATTTCTTTTGCTTCAATAAATCCGCTGAAACTGCGGTGTTTTTTTTTTTTGCCAGACATCACTCATCACTCATTTGTTAATTTTGTGTTTGTACCTAGTATGCACTGACGCACTCATGGAGTGGTTAGGTACGTTTATTAAGGGAATCGTATGTGACAGATGGCGCTGGTGATGCGGGTGGGAACAGCGGTGTTGTGGTGACTCCGAGTGCGTTAATGGCGTTAATGGCCCTGGGGGTGGCGCTATGTTCGTGGCGAAGCGCCTAGCACTGCTATTAGCGACACCGCGTCTCTCTCTGTGATCGTGTCACGTGTGCAAGAGTGCCTGACCGCGTTCGATATATTGTGTATAGCGAACGCCGTGCTGTGATGACGAGTGCGAACTTTTATACTGTTGCGTGAACATTTAATTTAATTCGAAGTCATAGTTTTTATACTTAATATAAATAGATGATGTAAGCTCGAGTGTGATATTGAAGTAAGTGACGATTTTGTATTAAATCATTTAAAATAATTTGGGGTTTTTATTGGGTCCTATTTATTGTTCAGACTTGCAATGCTAATATGATAAAAAGTTACCAACGTTGCCCTTTATAATATGTTACCTATTAGTGAAAGTTCCATCAAAATCGATGTGCCAATTTCGGAGTTTTGTCGTAACTGGAATCGATAGACAGGCAAAAAATTTATTAATTGTGTTTCTATTATGAGTACCGTTTGAGATTTTATACGCATATTAAAAAAATCAGTTTGATATTTTACACGAACAATACAATTTTGTTTAACTTCAAAGGTGGAAAATAATAGTCCTGATTGTATTTTAATTGGTTTATTTAACATTTTTCTGTTCCTCGAATAATTCCACTTAAGTTAGTAATTACAAGTTTATTTGACAATGTTTCTCGTTTTTATTTCATTTTCATAAACGCATTTTTTTAATAAACATCTCCACATCTTCATAACACGGTCGTGCGACCTACTGTCTCGATCGTTCTAAGTCTTAGGAAAATGCAAATGATATTAACTTTCAAAATCTGTCTACATTTATACGAACGTGATTAATCTTACTTCGAGTGTCAAACGAATGCTAATACGCATGGTCTAAAAATAGGTTTTCTACTCCCAAACTTGAACAAGTGTACGCCATACCAGTTATAACGCTAAGTATATTAAAAATTGTACAATTCGTTGATTCTCTCAATATTTGGCTTTATTTTCAGTTTCATCATTATCATTTGTTTTCTTTTATCCCGTTGATTCCTTTTTTATATCATAACTAAAGCCTTATACAATAATCGCGAGAAATACCCTATACGAACTCAATAGGTTATGACGTAACCTTGTTCACTGCGCCCCTAAGCGGGTCTCCCAGAATTGAATACCTTTTCTTATTGTACCATGCTAATACGTGAGAATATTAGGGCGGCGATCGCTACGCGGCTGCTACGGCGCCCTACGTAGGCGAACACCGCACTTCTCTCGTCGCACTCCTGTAACGCTGATTTTATAGTCACACGGACCTTACATTCAGTATACATATAATTTACGAGTGAGCTAAACCCACAACGTCTAATCAAAGAGCCGATATTTCTTAGCTTCATTTTAAGTTTTAAACCCTTATCCACCATGCCGCACCATTTCCATTGTTATATTTCTGTTGTATTCCGTTCCAATTCATTAATCCTTAGCCAAAAAAACGGTCTACGTGACTTTAAAATCGTGCAATTACAATTTATGAGGCGAAAAAGACTTAGTACACGACCACTACTCAAGAAACACCTACAACTCATTCTAGATCATATTAATACAAACAGGGGCCTGAGTTCCAGCTATTATGTACTCAGGGTCTTAAGCAACCGTTTCTGTTGTAAATGATGATATTTTTTATTACTATCTTTTAAATACACTTCATACTATGCTCCTTACGTCCGTACTTCAAATTCCGTTTATCTCAGCTAACCAGTTAATCTTATTTATTATTATAAATTCCTGATACAATAATTATATTTTATTTTTTTCTATAAGTACAAATATGATCTAGAACTTATTAACATTAAAATTAGCATTAGTCCAAATTATTATACTAAAAGACAAACATAATCTTTTAGACAGTTTATTAATGTTTAAATTACATTTGGTTATCAAATCCCTATATCAAATTAAGTCAGTTATAATAGAAAAATTAAATATTGCGTCAGGATGTTGATTACTTTTTAAGTTTTGGTAGGATGTTTGTTTGTATTTAATATTATATTATTATAATTACGCCACAAGGCACTCAACAAGGAAGAGGCTAAGAGAATAAAAAAGCTTTTTTTTATGCAATTTAATTTATTGTTACTACTATTAATTGAAATTCAAAAAATAATATTCAAAGAGACACAACTAAAGAAATATTAAGTGTAAGTGGTAACTTAAAAAACTTATTTTCAGTTAAAAAAAATGTTGATATATTCGCAGTTTCATATCATTCCTTTTAACCATCTCTTAGTCGCTTCATTGTTCAAGAGATATACATAATAATGGTGAACTAAATAATAACAATTATTATCATTTTGTATACTTGTTTAGTATTAACTATTATAATGATATCCAACAAGAAATAGCACTTTCGGGGCTTCGGTATGTACCTATGGACACTTGCACAAATATTTCGGTCGCATCTCACACAAGGCATACAATTATTCAGTACATTTTAATCATAAGACATTTTTGGATCATCATAATATGCACCTTATAAAACGTCACTATGAAATATTATGAATGCCATGTTCAAAATGAAATTTTATATTTTAATAAGCAAAATAACTTCTCAAACGGAAAATAATAAATGCGTTACAAGGAAAAGTTTATGAATGTTATATGGCTTTTAATGAACTCTCAAAAAACGACATTTGTAAATTAGGTACGTGGATTACTCAAAATATACTTACTATAGTCTAAGATTAAACTTTTTGAGTTTTTCTCACACAGAATACTATTACCATCTCTTTTGGTTTTATAAATATTTAGAACATATTTTCGTACAAACACTTTTATTATTACTGAACGCTTTGTTATCATACTTAATGACATATATTTCGTAATATATACCTATAATATTTTCATGAGCATTATTTCGAGGAAGGCTATATTTTGGTGTTATCTTTAAATTATTTCGAAAAGAAACCCGCTATGTCATATCCTACTAAATAGTGTATTATTTTGTTTTAACTATAACCCCGAAAGTAAAATTTATTTGTACGTGTCCTAACGTAAATTTATTAAAAATCTAATTACTAACTCAAAATTTTTTGTTTGAACCTGTCTCGTTTTATCTTTTGTGTTACTTAAAACGGCATATTATATAAAAATCAGAACACTCGACACATAACACTTGATTCTGAGAGTACGCACCAACATGACTACATTCGTATGCCTATACTATTTATTCCCAGTTATAGTTACAGCTAAATACATAATATTCATACATTGTTAGCAACTTCTTTCATAATATTTGTGCGTTAAACATTTACACGTTATTTATGTACACCAAAACATACGTTTATAATTCATAAAACATAATATACACTATCACAAAACGTTTGAACAAAACATCAAAATACACACATTATATTAAAACTACAAAAGACACTATTCAATGAGTTTCGATCATGAAATGGCCTTTCCTATGTGATCTCTAAATGGGCAACAATTATGACTACCAATTATTATTGCTAAGGTGTACCTAAAAAAAAAAATTAAAATGACTGGTCTCTTCTTTGAAATGTATTAAGGCTATGAAACTCATGCTTATAAATCAGCTGCCGTGAATTTTTTAGCGCCTTGTACTCGGTGACTCAACGTGACTGAATCACAAACAACATTCAAACCGAACTCCTCACTTTTGGTCTTTAATACTCTACACTAATTTTAAAATACTGGACAAAAAGTGAAGATTATTAAGAGTGAGAGTAGAAATATCCAAAAAGAAGGGATGCACGGTCAATGTGTAAGTTTTAACGAGTGCTTGAAATTGATCCAACTAATTAAGTTCTAGTAATTCTTTTTCTAATTCTAATTTTCGATAATTTACTCATAGATACATGTAGATAATGTGAGAAACTCTCAAGCTACGTGGACTGTTACCTATTGCGCCTAAGTTTTGCTTTTGATATTAAATTTAAATTACTCAATTCAAACGAATGAGTTTTGACGAGAGTTAAATGGGTGAAAAAGGCTACAATATGTCGTTATAAACAAAGGAATACATGAAATGGAAGGGAGATTTGTATGAGAAGTTAAATAAAAAATTAAGTCTATTTGCAGTGTCATGAAATAAAAAAGCAGTCGCCTTGATTGAAATTTTACTCGTATGTTTTGTCTGGGATACGCATCCTTAAAGAAAATATTTTGTAAATTATATAAATATCTTAAACCTATTAACTGATTTGTGAACTCTAATTACAAACTATTACTATTTATAATTATTTCTCATAAATTTCTACGGATCGACATTGAACAGGGTCATAAGTTGATTTCTATGTTTCACGATAGACCTTACTGGCAGTTTACTCCGTATCAAACTATCCATGCAATCGCTTTCACTTCGAGATGAGTGAAGGCACTAGGCATCACGATTTAATAAACTCTTGAAAGGTGGTCTGTGATATCAAAAAATAATATAAAGAATAAACGAAAATTTTGAATATATAGTAATTTGTTTATCCCATATTATAAATCGTAAAAATATTAACTGACTTAACCTCTACCATTGAGGAAGAGTCGTTAAAAACTTATAAGTTAGTATTATAAATTTAAAAGTCTATCCGGGGCATCGTAACTCCTAGGCATTTGGGCCGACTTTGATGTGGTTTTTATTTGTTTGAAATCCGACATAATCGCGATGAGTCTTGGCTAAAATTTGTCAAAAAACATCAATCATTCAATAATTCAGCGTCGAAAGTAGCTTACAATTTTAAATAGATATTATTCATTATAGAAGCCAATAACTGTTTTTTACGTTCTATAATATTGGGATTAAAACAGTATATTGACAAAAATGTTCGTTGTATACACATTCCTTTTTGAAATTTCAATTGATTTTTTGCATGTAAAAGGAAATGACTGAAAGTGTTTATTTGATATAATTTCCCAAAATATTAAGTAATTACTGTGTGGGATGTTCCGGTAGGATTTTATAAGAACAGCAAAGGTTTCTAAAACTATCTATCAAAAAGAATATTGACTGTTGCAAAAATAAAGAATTATTTTTATTAGAAATGAGTAAAAAGATCCTATTAATTACTACAAAATGAAAACTTTGTTTAATACTTTAAACGAAAGTAATATTAACTAGGGAATAGTTGAATTATGGCCTATTTAACGACCGTATCAGCTATTCAGAAGATACGGATAATATATTAAGAAAACAAAAATTTAATTTTTGACAGTTCATCTAAGCAACGGACAAGTTGTGGCAGCAAAGGACAATAATTACACCTCAGATAGAAGACTATTAAATGTCCACTCCAGATATATGCCGGAACATCCGGTATAATTAAAAAAAATAAGATATTTTTATTAAGGTACACATTATTTTCTATATAATAAATATTCTGGATTGTGACAGTAGACAAAAAAGAAGTCCTAAGAAGCTTTAATAGACAATTAGCACCCTCGGTGGTCTTTGCTCAAAGACAGGGAGTGGAAACAACAAACCATTTACTTTTATTCACACGCGTTAAAAACGTAAAAAATAACTTACTTAATATTATTATCATTTATCATTTGAATACAACAACTACATCCTCATTTAAGGAATATATTTAACAAATATCCATTCGATAAAGTCTTTATAATCATTGATTTTGATCACATAATCTTCAACGACGCAACTATATTATTTTAAGATAAGAAAACTAACAAACACTGTTATAATATAGGGTTATTTTTAATTAGTCGGGATCTTTTTATATCGTCACACCATTAACCGTTACCGCTACTTGGATTTTTGGTATACAGTACACAATTTCAACACGCAACAATGGGATACAACATTTAGTCGTCAGAATATATAGTCGAGATTACTTACACATTTGAAATCAGCGTAAAACGACTTGTATAATCATTATTATTACATTTTATCTATTTCAGTGTAATCGTAAGCTTCTAAAACCATTTTTGTTCTATGGAATTTACATATTCTCTTTTGTATATTAACCCTTTCGTTACGCGTGTAGTACAAACAGACATGAAACGCCCTGAGTGTACGAGCACCGTATTTAGCCGGCATCTGCGTACAAGCGTTTAAAACTGACTCTATATTTTATCATTCTGTAATTTTTATAAGAAAATCCTTACAACTTCCCGACACACAAAGTGCAGGCTTCGCCGCGCGATGAACCTTTTAGCGGCGTCACTACGGCGATGCAGACTGCCGTAACGAAAGCGTTATTTACACAGTTCTAGGACAGAGTATATCGTTAATTCTCCAGCTGTGCATTATCTCAATAATAAAAAATAAAACATTAGAAATAACATAATGCTCGATTTTGAGATTTTGCAAATATTTACCAACACTTGGGTTTTTTCACCAGAATGACTTTCGAATTTTTTCATTATATGTGATCATGGAATTAGTATTGAATTTATGGAAACCGTGTATGATAATTCGTCTTCAAAAATATGCAATAACAATTTTCGAAGACTAAAACGAAGTTGCCGCCTGCATTTTTATTTCATCTTAATTTTCATTACATTTTCCAACACTAAGCCAAAAGTTTCCCGACGAAAAAGAAACAACCCTGTATTTTTTCTTTTTCAAAATGACTTCACCGTTTTTATGGTGTATGTCACTGTCATATACAAGACATAATATAAATGTACATTATATATTATATACTATAAAACAAATATCATATAAAAATCATGTTTAACCATGTGTACATCTTGAATACCTTACATTCATAAGACGGATATATTATTACATATAAGTAATTTATTTCTCTTTACTTCTTACAAAACAGCAACTACTTTAATTAACCCTAATATTCTCCCAATGTTTAATATATAATAATATATAGACCAGTGTTAGGCATTCTTAGACCGATGGACATAGAAGTAAATTACTCACTGTTTATTATTCTTGATGAATTTATCTATCAGTATAGTCATTGTTACTTCAAAAACAAAAATATTTATTTTTATATCATTTATTTATTTGCGCTAATGATATAAAATTGAAAGTATCATTTCTCCATATAATGTTTCATATTGTTGTGATCTAATTTTTACCTCAGCGATCTTTACTTCTATGCCACAACAGGCTATCAACGTTACAAAAATAATTTTCTAAAACTCATTCAAATAAGTAACACTATTGTCAGTATTGTGTTAAAAATATCTCTGTTTTTTCATTTATATTATTTGTGCATTTGGAATTTGATCGTGGTTATAATATTAAAGTATAAACTATTTATCAACGTGTTATTTATTCAATGTGTTTTAAAGCCGCACATTTACCAACTTCCCTTTCTACCGAATGCAACACAAAAGCTTATAACAACAATTTCCGACTCCCGGCCTAGTATGGATTTAAATTTTTTTATTTAATGCAAGTGCCGTGCGACTTCAAACTTTGCTTATACGCATTTTGCATAACACTTGTATAGATTGATACAACTACGGCACAATTTGTGCATAAAAGACCACCACAAACGTTTGGGAAATTATTATATGATTAGGTATGCAGGTACATTACAGCTTGCGACGTTTTTATACCAATTTTTAACAAATTCAGTATAATAATAATACTATTTCAGTTAATTCCTGTTAATTAATCCTCAGTTATTTAATTATTATTGTAAAACCAACAATTAAAATATGTAATCAATATGAAAATAAAGAACTCTATCAACGTATTCGTTAAAAACATCTCGTCTAAATTTAATGGCCGGAGCATCGTCAACGGCAAAAGTTTTCATGTGACATCTTAGTAACGATATAGACCTATTGGTGTTTTTTCGTTTAGTGTTGAACAATCGGACACAAACATTAACTTAGAGTCTATAAGGGCCGGGGGCCCGCGGTGCTGGTTAGGCCCGAGGTAACCGACCCCGGCGCCGCGGGACTCCGGCCACGTCGAAATCGTCATCGCACGTAATTTATTATCATAAGTACATCACTAATAAAAGTTTCTAACGTGGTTCGGCGGTCGCGGGACGCGATAGTGCGACGCACGTAAACGTAAAACTATAACCTCGATTCACGCACATTCACTAGAGGTAAAAACGATGTCCAGTGAGTCCGCACGACAGTAGCGAGTGTAATGAACAGGGCAAAGGCGAGGAGTGTGGGCCGCGGCGACGCCGTGACGGCCCCGGCCGGTGCCTGATATGGCACGGAGCAGCTGGCGGTGCGCTCCACGACCGGGGTGCACTGCTCCGCTTCCGGTCTTTGTGGCTCGCTGAGCCGCGACTCGCAGTGGTAACATAACCGACCTTCGCAATACCAGTAGCAGCACTCATCGGGCCCATAGTTGGATTTGTTCGCTTGGGCGCCCGTCTCCGGTATCCGTGGATCTGAAAGACGGTCGTATTTTAATTTAACAGTGATAAAACTTTCCTATGAAATATAGCTTATTATTCAGTCGGCGTAAAAAGCTGTGAGTTTTATTTAAAATATCTTTTCATAAGAAGCTAGGCCACTTACTTCTTAGAAAACGTACAAAAGGTATAAAAGGTCAATGAGAAAGCCGAGAAGCAACAATTGGTCAAAGAGATACAAAGAGAGTGCAGTTTACAGTAAGCACCATTTGTCACTAGTATTCTCAATTTGAACTGCGGCCAAGCGGCAGTGGAGAGCTAATCGAGCCTAAAGCGTCCCTTTTACTGCTATTTGCTACAACACATGCATTCCATACAAAAAAGAATCATTTACTACTTTATCTTAAGTAATAAAAAGACGTTTTATATTTCTCTATAAGTAGTTAGGTACTTTCCTAGCCTGTACATGTTAAACCACTTTTATTGAAACCTTGAGGTTTCTTCGTACGAAGGAAGTTATAACCGCATTGATAGCTGCATTGCAGAACTGTAAGAACCTTTTGCATAACCATTTAGGTTTATTAGCCAACTTACGCTATACTTCAACAATTACATGGTGGAAAAAATAAAAGCCATTTTAACATGCATTTTACCAAGTGAAAAATGATCGCTAGTTTTACTTTTATCTGTATATAATGTACCTAATTGATATTAAAAATAAAATGTGTACCGAGACATAGGAACGTGGGTTCGCCTGCATACTGTGTGGGATAGGCCGGCGCGCGGTCTGCCGGCAGAAAATAGGGGCAGTGTTGCTCGACAAGTTGGCAGACTGATAAGCACGGCTTGAGCCGTACTAGGGGTCGGCCGGGCCCGGCAGCGGCTGCGCGCACCCACCGCCCTACCAAGGCGCCGCCGCGCCGCCGGTCCAGGTGCCCTACGCGCTCCAGGTGCCGTGCGTGCCACCGGGCCGCGTGCTCTGCGGGCGTGCGCCGCGACCGGCTGCCTTCCTCGCTCTCCTCGGCTCCTTCCTCCACCCACAGTGGAACCATAGTACTGCACGCCCACCGTCGATACGTCTCCTGTAATCATATTCATTGTATATTCATACAAGAGATTCGTAGAGAGAGAAGACCATATTTTAAAATTCGTTTTACTATAGTATATAGGTGTCCCTCTATTTCACATAAAACTAGTATTTAGCCATCTTCAGTCTTTTAAATATCTATGTATGTACGAAAAGTCATTTTAATCGATTCACCGGATTATGCGGGAGTGCAAAAAGCGAATATATAAACTAATTTTCGACTTAAGATAGCATCAAAATAGGTATAACCGTATAAATTTAACTAAAAATTCAAATCTAAAATAAAAATGAATAAAGCGACGGAGGCTTGAAAACCAATTAACACCAATATAAATGTTTTTATTTCCTCCGTAATAATATTATTACAGTACAGCGTGGTCATAGCTTCACACTAACCAGATAGTGTGTTCAACCCTTTTCCGTTTTATCGATGTTCATTATTTTTCACAAACAATCTCGTTGCTTACTGTGGCAGTGATTAATTAGGTAGCAGGCGGCACACCACCCGCAAACGCGAGCAAAACTTTGCTCTTTTATGATAAAATCGATGGACAACACTTTGTCGTACGTGATCAAACAATGGACGATATAATATTATAGGATTAAGCTAATAATGTGTATCCAAAACTTTAAATTTTGAAATTATTTAATAAAATGTATACGGTCATAGTAATATGTTATCTTTTCTCTTTGATATCACGATTACGAAGAGTAGAATGTAAGAGTTTTCTAACCGAGACTGGTTTAATGTCAATTTGTACTTAGTTAAATGTTCAGTAGGACGTAAGGCAAAAGATTACAAGTAGATTATTGATTATTAAACGGAAATACTAAAGAGCTTTAAAAATAATGCTCTTATTAAAAACAGGCTTGTTCTTATCTTTCTTTATCTGACAAATCGAAACCAATTTTATGTTAGCAAGATGTTAACATGAATCTACTAAAGAGGGAAATCGCTCATTAATTGATGCAATCTCAGCATCTCTTTGTTCGAAGTAATCGTGTTAGTAGGCCATATGTCGCCGTATATGAAATCTCTTTAGTAACAAAACATTAATACATTATTTTATATACAATATTTTATATAGCTTTCAACGATTATGAATTTATTTCATTGCAAACAAGTGAGGATGAAAAGATATTTTCTATTTTTCTTATAGCCATTTATTTATATCAGTATGTAGTTTCCCTCTTCAGGTTAAGTTATTAGAAAATTAAAAACAGAAAAGCACTGGAGCAGCTCGTTAATGTTAAACACAGAGTGACGTTTCACAATTAAAATCTCAGTCTAACCGTGCAACTCTTTACTTTTGTCCTATTAAGATCTCTAGAGTCTTGAAAAATTCCACGAAACATTTTTTATTCAAACATTCGTACACCGTGTTAAAAAGATTCCATTTAGTTTCCACGTTTATTTCAATTCTTTTTATAATTTATAAAAAATATTAAAAACGAAAAGATGGAGAAAGACCATAAGCGCAAGTTATTTATTTTATTTTTATATCTATCTCATAAAAAACCATATATTTTATTAAATTCACTACCTACTAAATTTGTCTGTCTGTGTGTGTTTGTCTTATGGATGAATCGATATATGAAGAAGAATATTTTTAATTTGTTATCATACAATCTTGAACATGCAAACATGACATAATCAAAATATGGTATTTAAATTAAATACGAGGCTTAACCAGATTGAAACATGTTTTTTGTAATTATTTTTCAACTATAGAGCAATGAATTCACAAAATTCAGTTTCGTTACGTTTCGCCTACATGAAAATCAATAATTTTTTTAAACTAATCGCTAAATTGCAGCAAAAATACGTTATATGTGTAACATAAACCCGTAATTATAAGGTTTCTTTGTTTGGTGTTGCGCACTTGCTGTGGTAAGCACAATTAGGTATAAAAAAGATATCTACTTCAAGTTACTGAAAATATATGCCTATTCAGATCTATCTTTTCATTTGTAGTTATAAATAAAAATAATGAAATCCAAACAAGCGCATGAACAATAGTATAGAATTCTTCCGGTAGACGGATCATTAGTCACTTCGATAGGTAATGGAGCCGTAACGGGGCAACTAATTGTGGACACTGATGACACATCGCGGGATGCGGGAGTTGTTCCAATAATGTCATCTTGTAACGTTAATAGCCAATACGATGTCCTTTTACGAGCATTCCTTTATCTTATGGCCCATTGACACGTGCTCTTCGGTAATTATGTGTGCATATAATCGTGAGTATCAAAAGACCCTTATATCCTTTTTTATATTCAGCAATAGACTAGCAATCACTTTAAGATAACAACAGCGTGTTCAGAAAGGGAAATATAAGTATTAAATTTAAATATTAAAATCCTTAATGTAAAAAAAGCATTTCAAGCTATTTATTAACAGGTGTCTAAAGTCAAAACATCGATTCCCTTTGTAAAAAATATGTTTATAAAGGCGCACGAATGAGCGACAAAAAATAATGTAAATTAAAATATATAATATATATGCAAAGATTCCCAATTTTCTACAAAAGAAAATGGTATAAATGACAGTCGAATTTCGAATACTAGATAATCTCTAGTTACTATACTACTACAATCTAGTTCATTTCTTCCATTTATTTGCTGGAACAAATCGAAGAAGGTGACTTGCCTTTCTCGCAGTGATAAATCAAATTATGAGTTCACTCATTATTATATATATCATTGTAACAAATCAGAACAAATAGAGTTGTGGGGAGAAACGTCTCTACGGGTTTTGCTCGGCGGGTTATATAATAATCAATCATAGCTGGTCGTATCATTAGATATCTGCTATTAGGAGTACAAGGTAACAAACCAATCATGGCAATCGGTTGACTATCGCTAAGTTATTTGCTGTGATTAAAAACAGAATAGCGTCCATTTATGTGAATAAATATATATTATATCTACTATATTCGAGCAAGCGAAAGGGTGTGTCAGGGGCGTAGCAAGTGGAAAGCAGTGTCTATTATAATGTTTATTTGTAGTTGTGGGAAGTTGGATCTTAATCATTAAATGCTTAAATCTCATTAAGATCTTACTGAGTTGAGTAGATGTCACCGAAAATCATTAAATTGTTCATAGTCTAATGATACCCCGATGTATTATTTTTATGCCCAGTTTACTAATATTTTATTTAAAGCAAGTGCCAGTAAGCTGTTTTCAGTGGCCTACTCAATTCCTACGCGATCTAATCATTTTTATTTTCGAATAAAATAAATATTTATGGTGTTAAATAAATGGTTTAGCAGATACAGTTTATATTAATTTAAATGCATGCTATTTAGAATTCCTTCGCTACATCTAACATGCTAAATTTACTACTTGTAACCTACCCGACAAATCGTCAAACGTCATTAATTAAATCATTCATATCATTAATGTATTATTTTATGTTGCCACTAAAAGACCCGTCAAACTTAAAATACACAAATAATTGTACAGAACAGATAATTGTAGTCACAGAGGGAACCTCGACAATTTGGATACGAATGTTTTATAATACATTTAAAAGATTATTCTACTATCAACGGGTACAATGAAACATTAAACAAAACATAACATATTTATTGTACTCGTATTTTGGATAGCCTAAACTAAAACTGATAAAGCGAGGAGAAAATAAAACCACGCTCATTAACTTTTTAACAACTACGGAGCGGAGTGCTCGGAAAAATAATAAAATGTCAATAATGTATGGAGTGAGTTCATGTGCTTATCGTCCTGACCTACTGAACAAGATTTATGTCTAACTAGATGTTGAGTAGGACTTCTGAGTCACATTTATAACGAATATATGTATTATAAGCGTAAGTAACGGTTAGTATAATTCACTGGATTGAATTCTAATTAGATGTCTTTTTTTAAAGAAAACGCATTACACATATCACCTCAAAGAAGGTTATATGGAAATGGCACTTTCAACAAATACTCCGATGGCGAAGTAAAGGTTTTTAGAGTACTTGGAGGGGATATTCACTAAATGATTCGTGGCTTTACCTACTTTCCCATACAAAATCAGCTTCTTAACAAGTTTCACAACATTATTAGAATTACGAATTAAGAAGAACTAGACACTAATAGAAATAAATATCGTATCTAAGACCGTATATGCTAGTACAATTGTAAAGTCGTGGATTGACTATAAACTAAGAAATGTTTAGAGACAGTTTTCATTATCTTTAGAAAAGTAAAATTAATTGTTGCGATTAAAATAACATTTATAACACTGGCATAAAATTAAAAACAATATTTAGTTAATTCTCATTTGAAATGCATCTGCTTGCTGCGATAAACAGTTTCTGTAATTTAAGTAAATACTATTCGAAACTTTGCGTTCCAATTATTCTACTTATTACTTACTTATCACGTTTTCATACTAACTCAAATCAAGTCTTGGCAATTTTCCGATTTAACAATAGATAGATTATATATATTTTATCGTAAAAAGTGCATCTATCTGTTTCTCACAATACTATAATGTTATTTAGCTTCATCAATTCCGGATCAGTGCTGTATCTAGGGAATAAGTTAAAATTAGCTAAATAAACAGCCACTAACAAACAGCGCGAAATGCTAATCCCCTTATCGGTTATCCCGACCGCGTCGTGCCAGTGATCGCGCGCTTCCGGAACAACTGCGGAACTCAGATATGCCGCTTGAAATTAATATTTATTCGATAATAATGTCCAAGTCACGCTGAAAGCTTTACATTCAACAATAAGATATTTCTATGTCGCTATGATCAACTTAAAAAGTATATCGACTGGTGTCGTTACTTGGTAGTAATCAGAATGAATTGCTCTAGTCGAATAGCAGTCAATATTATCGACAAAATTCTCATATTACGTTGAATGAAGCGGTATTGTTTCAACCCACGTTAGGATACACAATAGGAACAGTCCGAAGGCAATAATGTCAATATTTATGCGTATTTACATTACGTCCCATTCGCCAGAGTCGATACGGAAACCAATATAAAATAGTTGCATTTGCGAACAAAGACAGTAAAAGTGAGAGCTGTGTCGGTTGTGAGCAAATTGTTACAAATGACGAGGTGGAGGCTTCGACGGGCGGCTCCGCGGTACAATAGCTGAGCGCTATTCACCGCTACTGCCTTAGCCGGCGCAAATTTCCTCGCAATTCTGTTTTTTTATTTTTCCTTCAAAAGCTTTGAAATACGTTACTTGGCCTCGTTTTTAATGATTCAAAATTTTGCGTAATTCTGCTTTCAATTGAAACACAAATACTTATTTCATGTTAATAAGTATTTTTAAATGCGTGTCCAAATAATCGGATTAGTTACTTGGTTTCGTAATAAGTTATTTATTTTCATATATTTCGTTTTTTAATGGTGAAATTTTGACTTTTCGGGTCTCACTGACTGTTTATTATCTATACTCTTATTCTTTGTACTAAAGGTATTCAATAACCAGTACATTAAAATCATGTTTACGAAAGTGGCATGGGTAAGCGATGATATTACATAATATCCATGGAGACAGGGATATAAAATATCACAATACATCATCCCAATGATTGCGATGCGGAGCGCGTAACAGCCAACGGCTGCGACATCTCATAATAACAAACTTCGCAAACCTCAGTTAACCACTCGACTATTGCAACAGTTTTTGTATGGAGCCCGATGAGATTGTATAGAATTTTTCATACAAACACCGACCTTTGCAAAAAAATCTGTAAGCTGAACATGGATTATAATCTACAAAACGTCAATTGTCTATACATAAGTTTTATAGCACAAATATTTTAATTAAATAAAAGATAGGAATAAATAATCATATAACGTTATTTTATATTAAATTCTATATTCGTATAGAATGAAATTCAACTCAGTCCCGGTTAATATAAATACTGCTAACCCTTGAAATCCGTGAGTTCTGAATGGACTGAAATAAAATTGTATAGAATTAAGTTTATCTAATAAAGTATTGCACTTTCCAGTTTTAGTTTTTCAAAGGGTACTTTTAGGACATAAACTGACATTAATGGGAGATCATTTTGTGATTTAATAGCTCAAAATTATTCATCCTGAACCTAACTTTAAGAGAGACTGTTTCAAATATTTTAAAATGTTTTGAAATGTTTGAAAGAACCTAAAATCTTATTAATATCTATTTTCAATACTATGGCTTGAATATAGTTTAAACATAATAAATATCATTAAAAACACAATAAACTATTTTATGTGTATAACAGGTGTACATCTTATTGTTTGTCATCCGTTATATTGTAACATTTTTACTAAATCTAAAGGTATTTGAAAGAATTATTTTTGACAAATTTGGAAGCAGAGATATGTTTTTTTGACATATAAGTCAGACTGGATTTAAGTTGTCTTTGTTCTATTCAATCTGTATAAGAATAAAACTTTAACAATTCTCTTTAGTTCTATTATAGTATTTAAAAATGCCTACTTGAAATAACCCTAGCTGTTATAACAAAAATTAAAAAAAAAACTTTGTCATGTTTGTTTCAAAGCTTTTACCGTACTGTACTGAGGTTCCGAGTACTTTTTCTCACACTTTCCCTGTCATATCGCCGTCTTTCCCTTTGTTCTTTTTATTCCACTCCACAAACAGCTTAGTTTTGTTTTCTTGAAATAAAACTACAATGTTTTCTTCACATTTTAAGCTTAGTTTTATTAAAGTGCAGGGATGTAATAAAAATATCAATCAAAATTAAAAATTCAGACTATAAGCTTGCGTCAATCTGTATTCAAACTTCTAATTTTTATAAGAATTTTACTGGTACAACTATTAAAATTACGAGTACTAAGTGGGTTCGACAATATTTACAAAATATTTGGGGATCACATACCACCGTATATAGATGGAAATGTCTTAAAAAGCTACAATGTGCGAAACAATTAAAAAGACAGCAAATTAATTTACAAATTCTTTCTGGTATAAGCATTTGTATTTAAGATATTGGTAAGATTTTAACTCAGGTATGACTTAAGTTGAAACTTTTTCAGCTAAGCCGATGTGCACAAGTATTGGATTCAGAAGCGCAGCTGTTCTACGGGGACTGCAAGTCTCCGCTACACAATTAATCTTCAACTACATCCATGTTTCAATCAAGTCTGCTATTGCTTAGGGTTACCAAACTTGCAATTAATTGCTTCGTTACATTTAATATTAGCTTTGGGGTTGTCCTCGTGCCTTAGGTAAACGTTCTTAAGTAGCTTAATCAGTTAGAGTGTAAAGTGTTTATTTTACAGTCGATTTTTATTATCATTTAAGATTTAAAAAGTATGTTATGTAAATGTTAAGTAAAAGTTATATAGAATTTTAACAAAAGGCATATATGTATATAGATCCTAATAATATACTAATTAGGTATTTAACAAAACACGTATATCTGGGGTACGCATATCATTCGGCGAGATTAAAATTATTTTTAAAATTTTTCTCACTAATAGATGTAATAAGATGTTTATGTAATACCACAGAATTAAAGTTCAGAATATGGTTTATATTGTTATCATTTTTAATTAAAATAAATATGTGACTGTCTGACAACCATCCTAACAGATGAGATGTGAAGATATAGCCTAAGTTGGTCTGGCAATGCCACCTAGCAGATACCGGTTTATCCTATTATTAAGAAATATAATAAAATATTAGTTGCATACAAATGTAAGAATTATCTTCATTTAAATGGTTGTTAACACTTCTAGGCTGGATACAATATCTTATAACGTTACGCATATAAATCTATAAAGACTCAGAGTTATTATAAATCAGTATAAAAACGGAAAACAATATGACGCTATGTTGCTTACAATACAGTTCCTTGCAAGCCACTTTAAATATTAAAACTAATTACAAGTCAACAAGTCAGTTAAGAAAACAGTACATAATAGAACAGATTGAAGTCTAAATAGCTTCAGCTCATTTAGTAAGTGTCGACGTAATTGTTGATTCATCTTAACATCAAATATGCAGCAAGCTCCGTCTCCTCGGGCAAACTATTTCTAACTATAGCCTAACTTATAGTCCAAGTGTTCTGACTTACTTGACGTCTCGACACAATTGGCACATCCAACATGACAACGACCCAATGCTATTTTAGCTGTTTGATAAAATTGGAAGTATCGTTTGAACCTTCACAGGTAATTCTCACTAGATTAGACGACTCTAAATTTTACTTGTTTATAGATAAGGCTTTAGAATGCTAGGACGATGCTATACTTTCACCTATATTTTCTCTCAGTTTCATTCAATTTTAAAAATTTGTTGTAAAATAATAAATGCTGAGGAAAGAAATGATTATCAAATTAAGTATGCTTATTATCGTTATCAACAAAGAAAGCAGTACTACTAATTTCCAAACTTCTTACATATACTTTTCTAGTTCTAATTTATTTTTGCAGCCAACGCCTATATCTACTTACTTATGTAAGTACATACATACAGTGTTTCTCGAATTTTCCAGTATTCTCATTTAAACTATTCAAATAAATCTTATCATAGTTTTTAAATTTTTCTCTTACAGGATATATGAAGTAGACCTCAGGACCTGTATTCTGTATATTTTGTCGACATTATTGTCAAAGTTACGTGCAAATTAATTGTGACAATAAGGCGTATAAATAAGGAGATTAATAGATATAGATTACAATAAGCGTATCACGTGCGCACGTGGAGCACGCGGCCGACCCGTGAGGCCCGTATCGACCCGCCAGTGTTTACTGCAACCCTATAACCACGCGAACGAGAACAATTGCCGTTTTAATCATTCCTTTAAAAAGTATGTCGTGCACTGGGGCTGATGTCGTACCTATTAAATCACCACTTTTCGTTGAACTTCTAAAAATTATTACATTCATATATACCTATTTAAAAAGCACTTACTCCTTACTTATATATATATATATACTCGTATATATATATAATATATATATGTATATGATAATTTTTTTTATGGATATACACTTACACAAAAAGGAGGGATATTATAAGTTTGATGTGTCTGTCTGTATGTGAAATCAAAGCTCTTAAATTAATAGGCTAATTTTGATGTTTTTTTTAAAGCTCTTGTGATCGAAATGGTTCTTAAATATAATTTTTGCAAATCTCTTGAGATATTTTAAGTTTTACCAAACGGGTTACTTATTTTTTTTTATATGATAAAATACGTGTACAGCTACGAATATTCATTTGTCTATTGGATATTTTAACGAGGACAAATCGTTGGTTCTAATCGAACCCTAACGTGGTTGAGACGTGTGTACGTAAAGGAACCCCTGACCTATTTATTTCCGTAAGCTTGCTTTTTTCGTGTGATTGCGTTAAGTCTTAATTGGGTAAGGAATATCAAAATTTAAATCATTTAATATTTCTTAACGTTTCAAATAAAGAAGTAAATGTTCACGGCTTAAAAAAAATATCTTATATATACAATTCTCGTGTGACAATGTTAGTTACCATATTCCTCGGAAATGCTTGGACCTATTTTTATAACATTTTATATGCATATTCAGAAGGTCTGAGACTCGACCACTATATATTTTTTATACCCCTAAGGGATAAGAGTTGCCTTCTAATTAATTTTGGACAAAACTTTTTCTTTTTATTTTTTATGATTCAGACTATAAACATACATACAACCCCGATTTTTCAGCTCTCTTCAATCAATCCCTATTTTTTAATCGCGCTATATTTACGGGGCAAAACAACATGGCTCAGCTAGTTCCTTAAAAATTCTATATGGATTTATAGCCAGGGGAAATCTTAATAAAAAATCGTGCCATAATATTTATGGCAGAAAAAAAATGGACGTCTATATTACGATATGCGAATAAAAGTACTACATTTTAGTTCAGATTCATTTAAGGCTAGAGAATTGGTGCCAAATATTCGAATCTAATTTTATCCAAATTATGAGATTGTATGGTCCCCAATCAAACAAAACACACTATCATAAGCTTAAGCTCTAAATCTCATCATTCTGGTAGTAATCTTTGTAGAATGATTACTAATCTAAACAAATGGCAAAAGTCCAGAAAAGGCCCGTCCAAATCTGCAGATAAAATCCGCATTTACTGCAACGGTAAATTGTTAACTTATTATGTATAAAAATGATAGACATTACGAAAGCCTTGGCAAGAATTTCCATTTCTATTGATAAAGATTTCCCGTCCAGTTATTTCCCCGTGGTTTTCTATTTTTCCCTATTGTTTACCAACCACTTGCTTAGCTTGGTTATTTTATAACATCGTTAAATATTTTTAATGATCATTTATAATAAGTGTATTGAGATCTCGTAGCACTTGCTACGGTGAATTTTAATGATGTTAAGTTTCATTATTAACTCTTAGAATTTCATCTTGCCTTACAATTTTGTTTACTCGTGGTTAAATAAATTAAAGTTACCATATTAACATACTGTAATGGTATAATGGTAATGGTTTAAGTTATTCCTTCACTGTATAATAATTAGTTAATAGTGAGCAAGACACTTTGATGAACTTTTTTAAATATAAGCTGTAGTCATAAAATTTTTGCCGCAAGAACTTTCTATTGTCTCGCCCTAGAACGGTATAATTCGCACTCAGCTTCTCAACCGTATCTCGAATGTAGAGAACAAATTTTTCCAATAAACCTTAGCGGAATTTGTTCGAGTAATATTACTTCTTCTTACAATTATTTAAGGTTGGCAGTCGCTTGGCGTGCCGGCGACTGTGTGGGGAGTAGGTCAACGTCCCCTCCCCCGTGCCGCGGGCTTCAGTTTCAGACTCAGAAGGGAAACCGGTACGCCACGCGCCCTAGCGACCGTATGTCACGACAAAATCAAATATTTATTGAAAGTCTCACTTTAATGTTTCACTGCGACTATTTTGGATAAAATATTATATCGCTTTTCAATTTAATTTATATCTCTGAATTGAGTATAATAAAATTGATAGCTACGTTCAACTACGTTCAGATTAAGTCGGGCGTTTGTAAAATGTGACAATTCATCATTGAACAAATGTAATTTTTTTTGTACATTAGATTTTATAAATTTAGCCATTATTCGGATTATCAAAGAAGACATCGTTCACGTAAATAGGATAAAGCTTCACAATAAGGAAATATAATTCGTAGCGCAATTGTTGAGAACGCAACATTACGTCGAAAGAACAAATTTCACATATTAAAGAAAATAGGAAAAAAAGTTTGAAAGCCGACCTACTTCTAAAAGTTGGTTGAAAAGTCATGTTTCGCCTTGGCCAGCGTAGACAAGATGTCTTATAATGTGCAGTGGGTGAGACATGAGTGCTATAGAGATAATTAGCATGGATAGTGTGGGCCAGAGGGAGGGGGGAGGACAGGCGCGGGCTATCGGCGCGATCGCCCACTTCAAACCTTTTTGGGTCAAGCGGTCCAGCTACGGCCTTAAAGCGATCACTCATTCTTAGAACTTTATAAGAACATAAATAATCATTTTCAATACATATTTTTTTACATAGCGTTATGTAATCTTTTTGGTTATACATGACTAGACATATTTGTTATTTTAGATGTTTTGAATCATTATACGATCATCACAGTTAGGTGAATTTGGCCGACAAATGTACTGAATACGAAATTGTTTTATATTAACTTATCTGACATGATACAATCAAAGTAGTAAGTTTCAAACTATCTCATTCGACGTTTTTCCTTGGACTTGTACATTGAACCCATATATTACCTATTTCCTTATCTGGTTAAAAAAACACTCAAATTTCATTAGTGAATACGCTAATCTTTCATCAAAAACTAATATATATGCGGAATAACTTTTAAGCCTTAAAGTTAGTCCCAAGGTCCCAACAAAGGTTAAGTGATTGCTTGTAAAGTATCAAATTTGTAGATTATATCGTTACAACGACACTTGGCAATTACGAAACGGATAGCCAAGACGATTTTATAATTTTCACTGATTAACAAGCTTTTTAAAGGCAGCTCTTGGAGCTTCACCTTAAAAAATTATTTATAGTGATTATATGAAACATCATTTTTACTGATAAGTTGTCAAAAAATCTGTGATGTAATACATTCATCAGCGCCTGCGATGTTGTGAATGAATTCATTTGACACGGACAGCGCACCGTAGTGGCACTCAGGCCCTTGAGCGGTGTATCAAAAAGGTGAGTTATATGGATTTCGAGTTTTGAGTTGTTTGACGAGTAATCTGGGCTCGTCGGAGCACATTGTGGAACGCTCTCAAGAGAGTTTCATGGTTATTACGTGACGTGAGAGCCTCCCTAGCTTATAACACATTTTAGAAAAGTATATTGATATAACTACGTAGATAAAACGGAGCCTCTTTTCATATGCAGCTATTTTATCTTTTCATAATTTTGAGTGCTTAATGAGACCTAAGTTTCTTTTGGAACATTCACAAGTTAATTACGTTGAACATTTCAAAGCTTTTAGGTACAGTAAATTTATCTAGGTTTCAGCAGGTTATTTTTATGTGTTTTGTTTTGTTTATCGCGTTAAATTTGAAGTCGTTGCATTTGCGCTGTCACCTACTTTTGGACTAGCCGGTCCGCGGAACTTTGCGTCACCTAAGGTAATTATTATACTACTATAATATATATGTATTAAACACATAAACATACATCTTGAATCGCTCTATTTACTGTCGAAAATTGCATTTAAATCCGTTTATTAGTTTAAAAGGTCTAAGCGAACAGATAGAGTAAGCGACTAGATTTTATATGTAAAAGGAACTTAAATTTATGGTTTAGCTTTTTCTACAAACATCCGGATGTTACGAAAATACGACGCTACGCATTTCACGATTAGACTAAAAATAAAGGACTAAAATTATTTATGTTAATAATTAAGGATACTTAGGTCGCGCCTCGATAATATTATGTAAAGTAGGTTAACACCGCAGGTCGTATAATGTCTAGTGACCTATATCGGAGCTATAATTTAGTAAGCCGTATTTAAATTTAATCAAAGATTAACAACAACAACATTAAACAAGACTACATATGTTTTTAAAATAAAATTTAATTAAATATATACACATATAAAATTATTAGGATTGACACAGATAACATACATACATACAGTTTTTGCCATAGGAGTAGGTAGAGACTATGGCTTTCTACGCATAACTCCCTCTTTTTTCTCCTTCTACTCCTATAAATATATATGTGCTCCTTCATATAGGCTCATCAATTTCACATATTATTAGGATTATTCAAACAAGACATATCAACTACTACAGTGTATTTACTATACCATAAAATACATTATTCTCTATAGCAATAGGCAAGTACTCAACTCAACTCGCTACGAACGTTCCATACTCCATTTGCTAGACTCACTGGTTCACTACAAAAGAAAATGTAAAACTTTTCTCAATTACATACAAAATTACAAACTCTTGTTTTAATCACATTAACCTAATAAACGTAGCTAACGTGACTCGAAAACACATTTAAAACTCATACTGAGTCGTAATTTCTAACTTGCAGGGAACTTCAAAGAAAAACATCCACTTAAAAAGTTCACACAGTGATAACTGTGAGTTGTGCTTCGGGTTCAACTGTGACAACTTGTTCCCGATAATTAACAAGGATGCCTCCCCTCCTTGGCTCGGAACACTATTAGCTTCATTGGTTTGTTAAGATTACAGTTGTAACAACGGAATACGAAAGATATCTACATCGATTCGAAATGTAGTCCAGCCTAGTCTAAGAACTCTTTTTAGGTATACACTTAAAAACTTAACTAATAAAAAGTTGGTATAAAAAGTGTAAGTACATCATTAATTGACATACGTGTCAAGTTAACGTCTGTGTTATCTTGTGTTTGTAATGCTCGAGTATATTGATATGCCAAATCATAAAATAAATATAATTAAATACAATTCAAAAGATATGCTAACAGATTTTGAAGAACTCTCCTAAAATTCTCCGAAATACATTGTAAATTTTGTAGAAAAATAACAATTTAGTTAACTTTACAATTCACACCAAAACGCTTGTCAGTGTCATGGCTTTTAACGAAACAAGATGTATGTTTTCGGTCGTTTGTTCACTCAAAAGTGACGTATTTGCTCTGATCGGTGTACAACATATCATGACGGATTGCCATAGTTTTTTTTTTATTAAAAAAGTTATCAACCTCGTTCTGAATAGAATATTACTGCCTGTTTTGTATTCTGTGGCTCAATTCCTTAAAAAAGAACATAATTTTAGTTACTATCATCATGCTTGTCTAGAATTTTAGAATGTGTTAGTGGAAATAAAGGTCATAATAGACATAAATTTTAAACATGATTTTTTTAATCTATTAAAAAGGGAAAGAGATTAATGGCATTGGTATTTTTCAATGATACATAGTTATTTGACAATTTTTAATTAATAACTGTTGTTTTTTATTTCAACTTTTGCTTTTGGAAGATCAGTTTGATGACTAAAATTCTATACTTTATACTTTCTTTTACTAATATTGGGACCAATCATATGCCCAGAGCAAAATTATCATATTTAATTAATAAGGTTAAATGGAGAAATTCGATCGAATATATTGATATGCAAACTCGTTGTATTTAGTTCATTTATTCATTTTCAGACTATAATTTTGATTGCTGGTGACAAATATAGATCAAAAGACTGTCCTTGTAAAAAATAGTTAGTCTCATATTAGTTGCATAGTTAAAACAACTAACTTGACTAACAGTTGTCTTGTATTACATATGCGAAATCTAAGAAGTGTTTATTAAAAAACGTAAAATGACATAACAAAGAACATATATGAAGGATAAAAATGGCAACAACATGACCTAATATGAGCTTATCACTAAGAATTACAATACAACAGAAGAGTACAATTCTTATAACAATGAACGAAGAGATGAAAGTCAAACCAGCTGTATTTTCCACAGAATTTGCCGAGACTGGAATAGCTTGGTTTTACGAGCTGCACCGCGGATTACTTTTGATGGCGGACATTAAACATCTCAGATATTTTTGTAACGTTTTCCACCTTATACTACCCTTCCACCTTCAGATAAATTGCAAAGAAATAAAACAAAGACCACCATGTCTCGACGATTTCAATAACGGATGGTTTTACGATGTGAATTTAGATGCCTTTGGAATAGAATAAACAGCATTTAATCCATAATATTTCTACGTAGAATTGAAGATAAGTTACACAAAGATAGAAGCCTATCAATTTTACATAAATATTATATCTAAAGATTTAACTAAAAGTAATAAAGCAACTACGCACCGTACATTATCTTTATACTTTACAAGGAAGACAATTCATAAAAATGTTGTCTGTCTATGTGTCGAAATGTTTCGACTCACTAATAACTATTTATTGGGAGAAATTAGGCTACTTTTTTTCGTCATTATTATTAATCACACTAAAAATTGTGTAAATATATAGGACAAGCTTCTGACAATGGCTTCGCTCACGTTCATCTCGATTTTTAAACCTTTGGTTACATTATTGGACTTTTAGTAAGGATTCCTATTTTTCTAAAAAAACATAATATAGCCTTCCTCGATAAATTTACTATCCAACACTGAAAGATTTTTTCAAATCGGACCATCGGTTCCTGAGATTAGTGATATCAAATAAACAACCAAACAAACTGTTCAGCTTTTTAACATTAGTATAGATTAATGTGAGTGAAACCGTGGGTCATCGTTAGTTACTCTATAATATAATGACAATACAATCTAAGAAGTGAATTTGATCGAAGTTTTCATGATACAATAAGGGAATTGATGGATCACGTAAACATAGTTACAGCTATTAATTAATTAGCGCCGCAGTGTTTGCGGTGAGATTTCATTTGCAAAATTGTTACACGATGACACGTGCACTTCAGCGCTTCGTTATTTATTCTGGCACTTAAACCGTTTTCACTTTGCAGTGTAATTACTACATGGAATTTTAAAATAGCTTTTTTACCAATTAATAATTCTGTTGGAGATCGTATTGACCTAAAAGTACTGTAAATTATCTAATGAATATTATAGTTACTACACAAATATGAGTATTTAATTCATCATATTTAAGCTGATCCGTGCAATTTTCTCAGCGTTATGTAAGATTTTATATACAACTTTGAGAACCATAATAAGGTGAGTTAACCTTCAAAGATACATATATGCTATCACAGACTTTATTTAGAACTTTTTAAGAGGAACAATACCGTGGTACATGATTGTTGCGTAACTTTAACCGTTTACGCAGGGCACGCTACGGAAGCTCTGAAAGGGAATAAATGCTCCGCGTTTTTGCAACGTTTTTCATTGATACTCCGCTCCTATTCGTCGTAGCGTGATTGTTATATAGTCTGTCGCTTTCCTCAATAAATTGGCTTTTTTACATAAAAACTTTAATATTTAAAGAATTATAAATACTCCATTTAGGGTGTGGTATCCTTCTTGTTCCTTTTAACATTTTATTTTCTTCCAGCGTAGCATTACTAATGATTTACATATCTAATGTTATCATGCAATGGTAAATATATCGAAACGACCGATTACATAAAACAATGAAGAATGACTTCGTAGTCAATCACAATAGGTCATCGACAGAGAATAAGGTTCACTTAGATGGAAATGGTGGGTGATAACTACATTATGGTCATTAAATTTAATGATGCGCTGTCGAACTTTATTCATTATTTTCAGCTTTCGGAAATTAATAGACTATAGCTATAATGAGCTTTGTATCCTTGGACAAAATTTTGACACATTTTTTTAATACTCAGAAATATTAATATTTATAATATCAATATATAATATACAAATATTAGCCCCGTCGGAAGTCGTAACCACCTTTTTTCACATAGATAATAGTAGTTTCAAGTACATCATAGAGTCTATCAGACTTTTTGTTTGAAGCATGTAATATTCTTTCCACTGACAAATTGTAAGAAAAAGCTTAAAGCTATAGCTCTGTTCGTTACTGGGTCAAGTGACAGGTACAGACCAAACATACGAATACACGGATGTTTTTGGACACGGACCAAAATAAGAATAGGATGGATTTATCTCACTTCAGCAGTCTAGGCTAAACTTAACCCTATTATTAATAGTCACATATTAATACGAATACTACATATAATTACTATATGCTTATGAAAAAATTATCTATTCTTTAAAGAAATAGAGAAAATAATTTAAAATGCTCTCTAAAGAAAACTAACAAGTGACTTTCAACCGCGTACCTGTAATATCTTTCTTTAGCAATAAGTTAGCTATATTACTATTATGTCCAATTTCATATTCTGCGTAACCGATTATATGGCTTCGCGTTTATTAAGGAGTATGTTTTTTTTAATTTACATGCAACAAAAGGGTATCTATTAGGTTACGCGTGTTTTAGAGAATGAATTAAATCGTGAAGTAACGTCTCACGGGGGCTGCGGGGAGCGGTGTGCTGAGGTCACGGATCAGCTGGGCGGCGGCCATATTGATTCCGTGCTTGTTTGATCGGCGCCCGCCCGCCAGCCCGCCCGCGCATTCCGCGTTACGGATTAATACGCGAACAACTTTTATGATTTCAACTTAAACAATAACTTATAGACAGTGTATCGCAGATACTACTGAAACTGTATCATGCACAAAGTTATAGGTTAAAAATAAATCTTCAAGACTTTATTCATTTCAGCGTTTTTTTAAAGAAATCTTATTTTTTGTAGACCGTAGATTTTTGTAATATTTTATTTCAAAACTCCGAAATTTCTAACGAAGGCCTATAAAGATAAAACTAATTTAACTCCTCTTTTAGATTTTGTAAAATATATAAATGAGTTATAAAAAGTTGAGTCGTTTGCTACCTATATATATATAAATTGCGCACTATAACGTAGAAATATTAATATCGATACAGTTAATTTCGTAGGTAGTCAAGATATCTTATATATTTATATTACCAAATGTTTATTTAATAAAGAAAAGCATAGCTGCAATGAAATAAACGGTTTAGCACACAGTACTGAGACACATTGTTTTCAGGAGTGTGTCTACTACAAAGTGAGATCGTGACAGAGTATCGTAGAGCGCCCCTCACTCGTCGCCGTTAGACTTGCCTTTTTCTTAACAAAATCTGCACATGAAAACATTTCTCAAGTACTCAATTTTATTCATAACTTAAGGCTTAAAAACATTTCTACGTTTTCTTTAAAAATAAATAAAATTTAAGTGTTAGTTTTTAATATAAAATTAACAGCTAAATTCAAAATTCTATAGCGTATTTATAATCAAGACACAAGATGTAAAGAATTTGTGTGCATGTTTATTTTAGCTTATCTGCAAACATATTGGACGGTTTTGACGAGAATTTCACTGGTAGACAACAAATTTTACAAGGACTAACTGAGGCTAATTTTCTTTCAATATCGTCACATATATAAAATGAACACTGATGAAACCGTGGGGAAGCGTAAGCTATTTATCCATAGACCTAATATGGTTTAGACGTGTAAGTAGAAAATCAATTAAAAAGTTGTTGAAAATAAACAGTGAAATCAATTAAAATAAAAGGCAAAGACGACATAATTTCAGGAACTAGGCAGTGTGACTTGATCATAGAGTAAAGTTGACTTGAAAACTATGATATATAAATCGATATAGCCACCTATTTTCTCAATTATCATTTTCAGACAGGAAAGTTTTTAACCTGGCTTTATATTTCATGTCCCAACCCGTTCCCCGCCTGGCCCGTATGCAGCTGGCACGTCGCCAGCACCGGCACTAATTCGTTGACGTAGTTACATAATTACTTCGCTTTGCAGACCCTTCTCTGAGATTGTGCTTTTTCTAATCCCTTTTTGTGACTGAGTGTTTAACAAGTACAATATGTTAATGTTGTATTGACTTCACCGTATGCATTTTTCATTACCTTAAATTCTCAACGTGGGCGATAACGTCTTCTTGTAGGAGTTATAGTCTTAGGGGACAGTAAAAAATCCAGAGAGAGGATATTAGAGGACAAAGAAAATGTAGTCGTAAAAAGACAGCAAAACCCCGCGCAAATCACGTACGGTATTCATTGATCAAAAAGTAAAACGTTCGTATGTTATTATTAACTAAGAAATACGATATATTTAAACCTTTTTTTAAACCATAATCTAATAATGTTATTTTTAAAATAGTCCTGGTATTAACTGTTTTAAACTCGCGACATATGGAAATTAGATTAGCATTGACGCTCTATTAAGATAAAACAGATTCTCAAGGCTTAACATGGGATGTAGATAATATAATATTAAGAAATAAACAGGTTTAAGTAAATAATAAACATATTTTTACGCAAAAATATGTATACTATAAAAATATATAATAAACTTTGTAAAAAATTAAGCTCTATCTGAAGGGTAAAAATGTAATCGTACTTCACATAAGACGCAAGCAAAGTATAATGTTATTTAGAAGTCATAACGAATTCTCAGTATTTGAAGTATGTACTAGCGTAAGTCGGTAACTATAATATCAACGTTGAACAGAATTGCGAGCGGCTTGCTCGGGTTTTCGTCCTAAATCTCGGAAGCTTTTTATCACAACTTCACGAAATTTATAAAAGAGATTTCTCATTACCCTAATAACTTAAAAAATTATCGAAATTTACAAAATGTTGCCAGATCTTTTTAATCCGTACATTTATATTAGAAATTTATACTAATTGCGACTAGTATAGCTACATCATTAATTTTCAAAATTTTGTTTTGCTTAACCTAAATAAAAACTAGTACTTTCTTTCAAATAGCGAAACGTCATTTTCTAATAGAAAAACTGTAGTTAAAGAAAAATGTCTCTGAAAGACACCTCACACATATTACATAGAAACTCCTTCGTAATTCTATAAAATATAGAAACGAAAGACTAATTAAACAACATTTAATGTTGCTCCGCGTTGACGCATGACATAAGTCCCGTCCGTGACTCGCCACCGCAGAAACGGAATATTAATTTTCACGAGCCAACCTTTAATTATGACGAACAACTTTCGGACTCTCAGCTCACGTTACATACTGTTAGTCTACTCAATTTAAACTTCTTTTTGAGCGATCTCCGGCGCTTTGAGAGTGGGGAAAGTGTTGCGGTCGCAATTGAGAAGTTTGTTGCTACTTTATACTTTTAAAAGAACAATTAGAGTTGCGACTCTGAAATAGAATATTATTTCGAAATCCATTTTTTTGGAGATTGTGGACATACTTTCTGTGACCCGCAACTTTGCTTAATAATATAATAATACAATATAATTTTATTTTCCTGAACAAAACATAACTTATATGTTAATCCTGCTAATATACTATGAGACCAAATCCATTCATTGTTATTTACGGGATTGCGTACAAATTCATCCAAACTTTGGCATTTATAGTTATGCTAACGGACCTAATAGACGTTTTCCTATATAACCCTCTCTAATATATTTATTTTTTTTAAATTTGGACCCAATTGTGAATCAAAACAATCCCCGAATTCTCTTGAACACACATAAAACATTCATTTAAATCGGACCAGCCGTTTAGAAAGAGTTCACCGTCAACACACGTACAGAAAAATTATATATATAAAGATTAATATAGACTTCTTTGATTCTTTATTCAATATCGACAGTGTCCCGCATAAATATTTCTTATTTGATTAATTAAGAATTTTACAAATACTCTATTGTTGAACAGATTGATTTTAAAAGCGAACGATTGTTTAAAGAAATTATAGTAGATATTGTCTTGTCTCCGGCTATATCGCAAATGGATTTGAAATAAATACTTTTCACTGTAAAGAATTCAAACGGGTTCATTATATTTTTCAATTGTAACTATTATACACTCTTGTCCGCTATAGCTTAAATACTAGTAAATGAGTAATTTTGCTTGTGTTTATTATCATCATATTGTTAGTTTACTACTAAAACTGCGATCACCCAATAAATTTTACTAAATATTTTATGCCCATTATATGCAGACAATAAATCATATTTCCTATAGCTGAACAAAACATGTACGAACTATGAAGTGATTATTTTTGTTAATCCGTTCATATTCATTTATTTTGAAAATATGTTAATTGTATATTGAATATCATTTTCACCGAACTTATTAGGGCTACTGGTAATAGGTAAAAATCATATATGACAACGGCATAGTACCTACAAAAAATCCTTACTTCTCTACTAATATTATAAAAGCGAATGTTTATATGTATTTAAGTGAACGTTTATTAGTTACTCTTTTACGCGAAAACTACTGAATGGATTTAAATGAAACTTTATAGAAATGTAGCTCATACATCAGAATAACACATAGGCTATATTTACAAAGATTTTATGACACAGGTGAAATCGCGTGAACCGCTAACCTAATATAAATTATGTCAGTTTCATTATCAAAGTCTTCCAATATTTTATTTTATATTTCTCACATGTTTATTGGCTAAAATAAGATCTTAAAAGCTTTAGAAAACCAAGAAAAATAATTAATGGAAGCTTTAAGAGTTTGACTATAGAAGCCAGCTGTGATTAATTCTGGTGCGAGAGAGTGCGACTCTCAGCCACCCTATAGTGAATTGAAACAGATCGGAAGGGTACTTCTTTTTAAAACAGCAAGTCAATTTATAACGATTCCATTGTTTGTTCGAATCAATAAAATATCGATTAGTACGCGTATAGTTCTCAATTTAAGTAAGTAGGCAACAGGAAAATAATAACAGGAAAAATATTTAGTAGATAGTAGTATTTAGGAAAATGATAAATATAATAAGATAGGGAACCACCACGATTTCAAACGGGTTACAAATAATTTCCTTCCCCTCCCATTGGATCCCCTTCTGGTTTCAAATAGTTCATCAAGATACCAAATAGGTGTACCTATTTAAAACCTTCAATCTAAATAAAGTTGCAGAGCAATAATTAGTTCACAATATGCTTATATTCCGAATGTCCAAGTGCCAAGAATCAAGTCATTTGGGCAATTTCTTTTGGTAACATTATATGAAAAGAAAGATTTTACCCACCCTAAGACTGAACTCAATCTCATGTTCAGTCTTAGTAATGCTATTTTTGCTCCCGTTATTTAAACTAAAATTCCATTACATCATTAGAATTTAATTCAAGTAACATACAGAATTGTTTGTCTATGCAGCTTAATAAATGAAAATTTGAACCACTGTTACGGTGTCGCTTGTTCGAGCACGCTTGTGCGCGCAAACAAGCCCCAAGTGACACTTTACCTTCAGACAAGATACCTCTTAACTTACTCCATTTTGCGGTTCAACACAAACTGATTCCTATTATTCTAATCAACACAGTTATGTAACGTTTCGCTGCATTAAGATGCAGAAACTGAGGACCCACTCCGTTCTTCATAGTTTTATTGTGGTTAAAAATATTATGTTTGAAGTAACACTTGTATTTTTTAGTTCTCTTTAATAACAATGCTGTATTTTTTCACTAACAAGTTATCTACGAGTCTATTGTTTCGATTATGAACATTTTTTCACTGATCAATAACTAGGTGATTCTGAAAGGCAAATTATACATGATATACGTGAACTGCTAAGGAAATCTTTACCCACCGTAATTATTTTTTAACACATTTATGCGTTTGACCTTCAGTAATCAACGTTAGCGTAAATTCTTGTAATAATTGAAGATTAGATCTTAGATAAAAATTCGCCTCATGATACTTATTTATAGTTTTCAGAGTAAGTTGATACGCTTTCTCACCTAAGTCACAGGCAAATCGGTTGTGTATAATCGCAATGAATTTCTAATGCAAATAATCATACATATTTTCGCTTGCACTACTAGAAATAATGTGTTGTGGCGAACTCCAACCCACTAAATTTATCCTGAAAATAGTACCAAATGATTTTAATGTAATGAGAATTTATGTGAACAATACAAGCCTTTGATTTCATTTAAATATTAGAATAATTAATTACCCCTTTTGACTTCATTAATATGTTCCATGAATATGTTTCGCATTGTGTATGCGAGATGAGGATAGACAATCATCTATTCAACACAAAATAAATTCAACTAGTATTAATTGAAAGTATTTTATTTCAAAAATTCATAATAAGAAAATTATCAAATAAATGGATCGCAGAATAAAATATTGTCCTTATAAATGTGACACGCCCGGCTCGGATCGTTTTCCTTCAGGAAAACTTCCGTGTCGCCCTTTCCGGCTGAGGGACGTCGCTACGCCGCCACCCGCCTTCAACAATTTGTCTACCGCATATAAGCCGGACGTATAAAATTGCACGTTTATACTAAACCTGGCGGATATGTGAACGCATATTTATTGTCATACTAGCTCTCGCCTACCGCTTGCTTCATGAGGGAGTATTTTATCGCCATACAAATTATTAGATGGGGATCTTGATTGTTTTTTTTATTGAACACGCTTATGAACGTGGCTGTCGATCCGATATATAATGTTGAAAAAAAGAATCTACTCTGTGACATAACGGATTATAATGACAACCGATATGTTCAGCATACATGTTAAAACTTAGACACGGTCGAAATAAAATTAACACGTAAGTACAATCAGGAAATTGTATTGATATAGAACAATAACATAAAACTATTAAAATTCTGATTCAACACTATAATATTTTTTATTGTAGAAAAATACTGAACGTGGAAGAAACCGTTTTATCTCTCGATTTTCTTGTTTAGTGTTTTTAATCATTTATCTTTTTAAAAAACGACATATGTAAGACAATTGTAAATAGAAAACAAAATATATCATTTACAGGAAATACATACAGATAATATTGTCATATCCTAACGAAACTCGTAACCCCAAAACGGGATGAATATCGCATGCGCGTATTTCACGCATGCGTACTCGACAGATCCTTAATCCAGACGTGTTTTTGAATGAAACGTAACCTCGTCTCATTTTCGTCAACTGATTCCCCAACCGCCAGTCACATTTCTACCTAGATATTGATAGCAGTTTTGTAATTTATACAATATTACATAATGAAGTTTATTGCGATGTTCTTCTTTAAGTATATATTGGAAAAATATATTATTGAGTAATCATTAATTAAATATATAAGATTAGTATAGTTGATTTGATACAAATAAACAAAAATATGATTTATCAATTTATGAGATAAACACTAAAATACTGCATAAGAGCGATTAAATTATAGGTACATACAAAGTTTCAATTCTATACGACAGATACATAAAACTTAAAATAGAATGTAAGGCTTATTAATTTCAGAGTTATAATTAAGACAAAAATATTAAATATTTTTTGATTAAGTTCGGTTTAGACAAATTTCCATTTATTTATATTTAATAATATCAGTAACAAAGTTGCAAATATTCCAGCTATATATTTTTTTTTAATTTTATATTATTTAATTTAATCCACACATTGAGATGACAATACATAGAAATGCGCAAAACATGAACACACATTGTGTAGACCTAAGTCAACCCACCAAAAAAGAACATGGATATACATGCATATGGATATAACATTATATAATATATTTTATTCATTATGTACATACACGTACACACAACAATCAACAGAAGAAAGAAAATACAAAATATAATTATAATAATAAAACAGTCTGTCAGTCAGTCAGTATATTTCCATAAGCGCATTAATATATAGATAAGAGTACATTTCAAAAAGCTTTCGGTTAGTCATGCCATAAAATTTTCATAAATTAATAATTAATCAGAGCTTTTGTGTACTCATATTTTTGATGAAATATTGTGTAGTATGGAATTTATAATTTTAACACATCCAACGTCTTTATTTATGTCATATTCGCCGTGTTATAAGATATTAAAAAATATTTTTTTGTAACTAAAATATTGAATTTCTTTTATTGGTGCCCATAAAAAATTTTTCTCTTAAATTACTGTGAAACGTGGCTAGAAAAATTTATTGTTATATATGATACATACATAAATCACTCCTATTTCCCATAACGATAAGCAGAGACTTGACTTTTCAATTGCTACGATCGTAACATACTTCCTTCTCTTCCTGCACCCCTATGAACATTTTCATCATCGAACGAGGAAGGATATAAAATTATACAGGCTGTTTGGGGACTGCGTCCGAAAACAAAGACGGGTGATTGTAGAAGTTTGATGAAGGGATGGAAAAAAAATCGATCGTGACTAAAAATAGACATATTTTTAAATCTTTTTATTAGCATTATTTACGCTCCACCTTGTAAGTACAGCTAAATGAAACGATAGTTTCATAAAAAATACATTACTTTACTAAAAAAAAGAACCAGCAATGAAGTATAATAACAAAAATAGCTCGAATAACATGATGGGGCGAAATAACGCTATTAAAACGTTTTTAAAAAATATATTGATTTTTTTAGTCAGGGTCGAATTTTATTCCATCCCTTTATCAAAGGTGTCATTAGTACTATAACTTGTCTGCCTTTTCAGGAGCAGTCCTTAAACAACCTGTATTGGCTTACGAGCTGACCCAGCAAATATCATTCTGCCCCATAAATATATCGCAATTTAAATTTAAATTTTGATTGATTGAAAATTGGGTGTTGTATGTATTTTTATATGAAGTATCATAAACAAATATGTGTTGTCTAAAAAATAACAAATAAAAATTGGGGTGGACCACCCTTAACATTTAGGAGGCTAAGCAATATATGTTATTCGATTTGCAGACCTAACCGATATGCATTCAAAATAATTTTCTCGTGGTTCAAATTATGAATCTAAACCATTCTCGAATCGCCTTAAACACCCACAAGAAATTTCATGACCGTCGGCCCAGTCGTTTAGGGGGAGTTTAGTGACAAACAAACGGAAAGAAGAAATATATATCAAATTAAATTCTGTTACATAAATATAAGAATGTTTTTTCTTATACATAGTATAAGATTATTATAGCGGCTGTATTTCTTGTTGAAGTTAAAGTAATAACATCTATAGCACACGACTCCTGCAATTGAACAGAGCTAAGTTTATAATGTGGAAAACGTTTAAAAGCTTTCAAGTGTCTCAAACACAGGTAACATTTGCAGACTGCACTGGACAGGGCATAGACATGCTACACAGAGAATAACATGAAATGCTAGTACCTACTTCACATAGAAATAACTGAATGTAAAATGGCTTTTAAACAAAGGAATAGGAAAGTGATTCACAGCGCAAATGGTTAAAACATGTCCATATATTACAATCATCAGATAGCAAACAATTTTATTTTGATATCATAGTTAAAAGGAGAAAATTTGGTTAATAACATAAGTGACTAAAATTGAAATTAATCAGTGTGTGTTAAAAATTAGATCACAGACGATCTATCTACGTCTTGTCCATTTAAAAATTTGCTCTAAGGAATGCGGGCTCTCAATATTTACTATACAATCTTTGATTAACTAAACTCAGTCAATAAAGTCACTTGAAAAAAATTCTCAAAACATATAAAACCGAAAAGAATGATTCATAACGTAAGTACGCGCTACATTCAATATTATTTCAAACTATATATTAATGATTTATATAAAGAATATACATATAAAGGATTGCTGGTTAACATTTACAGAACTAAGTCAAAATAGTACCGCAAAAGAATTAGATATATGTTTATAATAAGAAAGATTTGATATTAATATATGATTAATTTAGAGAGTGATAGTCACAGAAGCTTTCTTGGAGTCTTTATTTAGTTAAACCAAAACTAATTTGTATAAATTTTATAAATACCATCGTAATTCACATGCCTTTAATGTAAATAAGTAAAAATGTAACATAAAGGCAAAGTTTGAATGACAAAAGATTTCTTTCTATCTAGGGTAAAGAAATTTCCACTCAAGAGCAAAGACAAAACCTATTTTATAATAAGTCAAGGTTTCAGTAATCCAGTTTTCTAAAAATTATTTATACTATTGTGTAACTTAATTAAAAGTGTCATTGTTTAATTTTATTAAAACTCTATACGTAGAAATTAATGCAAAAAAGGCTAGACATTGAGAGTAGTAACAATGAAACATAAATTAAAAATGCCAAAGAATAACGGCTGATAACGATATAAGAGTAAAGAAAAATATTTTTTTTCTGACTGTGCGTGTATTATTTTCAGCCAGACAATTAAAATATACGAAGTATGAACTATTTTATGTGTTTCTAACAAACACTATGATTGTGTATAACTAGCGTAGGCCCGCGGTTTAACCAACATTGTTTTATATATAGAATACACTATTTTTAAAACGTGATAATGATGGACATGATAATTATAAGAATGTACCGTGGATACAGCCGCTTTTTATATACACATTAGACGAATAATAAAATAAGTTAGTTACAGGTTTGTAATTTAAAGTTCCGTAAAATATGACCCAGCCGTTACGAACATAATGGGGAACAAACAGATATAAGTTTTATAAATTGTTTTTATTTTACGTGTACCGTACTTGTAAATACATATACAAAAAACTGTTCCTTTCGTAACACAACAGAAACTTCATTATTTATATGGATAAAAAAGGTTATTGCGAACACTCAGTTTGATGGCGAGGAATTCAATCAATACTTATACGATGATAATAATGGTGGTTTGTAATATCGATCCTTATAATTCGATTCGTTCGTTCCTAGGAAAAATTCTATAAAAGAAGTTTGCATCATCGCCGCGTTCCCTCGACTATGGCGTCATTTTCTCTATTTTATGGCTCTACCTACATATCGTGTTGGCTAAGGTGTGTACAACACTATAATGAGTGTATCCCAACATGGTATACTTTTAAAATTTTATATTCATTCATAATGCTATAAACAAAAATCCTTAATTGAGCTAATAAATTCGTAACTCTCATTTTCAACATAATAATTAACCATATATACAAATAAGAAATTTAAGTTTCATTTCAAAATCACAGCTTATTTATAATCAAAGCTTATGAATGTGAACACGTTACTCATAATAGATAATATACAGGGTGTTTGGGGATTGCTCCCAAAAACGAAGACGGTTGATAATACAAATGACACCTTTGATGAAGGGATGGAATAAAATTGTATCCTGACTAAAAAAAAATAATATTTTTTGAAAGTTTTATGAAATGTGTGGCTGTCTATCTCATTGTTCCGGCTTATCTCCGAAACGAGTAAATCGATTTTGACAGTTGTGTCACTGGCGGATAACTAATATGATAAGGAATCGCTTAAGGTAATTTATTAATCATGATCCTCAATTTATATTTCAAATCAAGGCAACTGAAAAAGAAAGCTGCCGCGGGTACAGATAGTGTAAGTTCAGTATCTATGTTTTGCATTAAAAACAGCTGACATAGTTACTGAAATCGAATTTGTCTGCGATAGACATTATGCCTCTAGCATTCCAAAGCCAATAATCGCTAACCAATTACGTTTAACCATTTATCCCTCTCCATAAAAAGCCACTCTCAACCACAATTATGTCTAGTTACTTTAAATCACCAAATATCTTCCACAGTAAACAGTCGATTTTATAATTAATCGTTGATTTCAAATTAACTCTACACCAATAAATAAAATTGTGTCTTTTATAACATAGTAATATATTTTCTGAATTAATATGTATGTACGAATCTATACAGTGCCAATTATAAAAAAAAATGTATAATGTTTTCGCGTGTTTGTGGCAGTTAATCTTCGCAATAGCTGGCCCGTATTTGAAAGATAATGTAGCAACTTTTTTGTCATATGATGTTTATGTCATCATGTACATATAGCCAACAAGAAGTCACGTTTAAAATATGACTGGTTGGTCTATTATTTTAAATTAAAGCTCAGGAGTAGAAACGCGCATTATATTTAGAACCATAGGTTTTGTTTAAAATTCGAATCTCATAAATATAATAACCAAAAAAAAAAAAACAGCCAGTCAGACATCTGTAAATACTAAACAGCCACAAAAATGTTATGCTATATTAATGAGGCACAAATAATTCATACACAACTTGAAATTATACGCACGTTTTCAGTTTTGTGTAATCAAGTAAAAATTTCTTATGTGTCATATTTCAAAAAAGTTTCCGCATGTCACTTATATTACAAAATTGCTTAAATTCCATCCGACCCATCACTTGCTTCTTTACTTAATGTCTGCACGTGGGAATACTTATCACTAATATTATGTAAATGTAACACCGTAGGATCACATTGCAAACATTACACAATAAATAATATGCTTACGATTAATTAAAGGCCAAATGGTCAAGGGAGTCCAATTTTTACAACGACGTTTCATTAAAACCAGTCGATTTGATACATGTACAATTGTACATACAGCAATTTATATATAGTAGTCATATGTTAATTGGGGTTGATTTGTATCAAGAATTGACTCATTTGCCTATAATGCAGCAACTTTTATAAGTACGCAAGTAGATAATTAGTACAATAAATAACTTTTTCAATTTCAGCCTTTTTTAGAATTTAGAAAGAACAAAAACTTTTTCATATAAAAAGATTATTAAATTAAAATGATACAAAAAGACCGAGTATAATGTCTACTTATTGATATATGTGAATTTATTTCGAATTTTAATATTGTAATCTGTAAATTGTCTAAACCATCAATTTACGTATGTAAATGTTACTTTAAACAATTCAAAGATATTATTATACGAGTATGATGTGAAACGAAAAAGTATCTTTATAACATTTGTACCTCGAAAAAATCTTAACACGTTTGCACTAATAATTTCTTAGTACTAGAATTGTATATTAAACCAGACTCAAATTACAGGCACGTAGCAAATAATATTCTATGTCTTACGTGTTCCTGTGTCTTCAGATAGGATCTTAGCTATATTATTGTTATAACGAATTGTGATGAGATTGCAAGAAGTATGAGTTACTTAGTTATAATTAAATTTATAATCTATATAGTTATTTATTATTACTACTACGGGGGAACTACAGCCAATTGGGCCTTGGCCTGGTCGAGCAGGAACTTCATGCCGGTCATATTGTGTGCGTTTTGCTATAATTATTTGTTACAAAATTTTATTTATCATGTATAACTCTAAGGTAGGGCACTAAAAATTTTAATGAGCTTTTAAGGCTTTATATGTATCTTATATGATTGTTCTGTTATATGTGAGTGTTTCTTTTCGTGCTTTACAGCAATTGTGACTAATATATAATCAATGTTTATAGAACTTAAAATACACATAATTGGTGATCTACGACAACTGAACAACCTGGTTTCAAAACATCAGAAAATTACTCTTCAAAACAACATTTCGAATGCTGAAATTGTCTTCCAAAATTTAATTACATCTTTTTATTGGGTAATTAGTTACAGCGAATCTAAGTAATCACAGACAACATACATACTATTTGACAATTGCTGTATTTTTCATATGTTTAATGAACGCAACTTGTTATAAGTCACGAGTGACGATAAATCATCAATCATGAAAGTTCGTACCAAAAACACGACTAAATAACATTAGGCTGGAGTAAAATTTTTGATGTCTAGCACAATATGTAACGTGAAAATGGTATTTACACTTTATAATACAGTTGAACTATAGATTTTGTTTGTGTGTCTGCCTAATGAATAATAACAGATATTAGGTACATGGAGATTTCAAATATAAATTTAATGTTTCCACGCTTATGTCAACTTTTTGCTACGCCAAAAAAGCTTCAATAAGAAAAAAAACAGCGAATATGCTCAACATGAGATCATGACGAAGTAAAGCCAATTTGGAATTTGAATTGACAATTTGGACGACAAAAAATTAAAACAGTAGGTAAACAGTTTATTTGTGCTCAGACATTGTTTTAATACTTGTTACTTACAAATCAAATTAATGTTGTATTACTTACTTGAAGGATAAAAGATTAAGGAATTGGAATTGCTCCATCATTCATATACGAGAACATAAAATTCAAATATAAATGTGGAAAATGAATTAAATACTGAAGACGATTCATATATTTCTTTTGAAAATCTCGAGATAAGGTTAAGAAGCGTGGCCTGTCGGAGACGATCGATACCTACATATAATCGCCTAACCATTGACGTGGGTCACGCGGTATACTGGAGAGGTTAGAGGGAATCCACCATCAAATTATTAATATAACTGTTATATTACACTGCTAAGCACAACAATCACTATTATTTAAAATTTAAGTGATCATTTCACTCCATTAGAAAGCGTACCTTATCATTGAAAAAAATTTTAAGAACATTTTGACTTAAATTTAATTCAGTAAATACTGAATATCGTTTAAACAAAAACCAGGTAAACATTGAGTTTACATTATTACACTTTTTTTGCTCTACTCTGAACAGCCAGTGTGTAGATCGATGAATTTAATAATATACTGCGATAGAAGACGCTATTAAGATTTCGTTCTTGCATTCATTACTGCTGTAAACGAAGTCCCACCTGAGTGTCATTCATTTCAGCAGACTCACCTGGCATTCGTTACAGGTGTGAACAGAATAGGACTGGTCGCAGTCGTAGCGGTGAAGGATGCTGACGAAGTGGCAGTGCACGCGCGCCGCCATGGCGTCGAGGGCAAGGAGGTCGCGCAGCGTGCGGTCGCAGCGCTCCCCACCGGCGAGAACGTCGGCGCGCGCGCTGCGGTCCAGTGCGGATGCAGGTGAACGTTCGCAGCAAGCGCGCAGCCGCAGCTCTGCAAGGCGACGCGCTCGTGCACCCGCTCCGAGCGCGCACAGCGACGGCACGTCGCGCCCCGCCAGCGTCTCGGCGCCGCCGCCGCTGCACGCCGCGTGCCCGTCGCCGCACTCGGCGCCCGCGCCCTCCTCCTCCAGATCGCACGCGCTCAGCCAGGGGTTGAGGCGCGCGAGCGGACTCACGGCCAGGCCCGCGGCCGCCATCAGCAGCAGCAGCAGCAGCGGCGGCGCTCGCATGGCGGGGGCGGCGCCGCTAGCGGGGGCCGGCCCGCCGGGCGCGGCGCTGCCTCATACCGCATCGCGCATGGCGACCTACTCGCGCGGCCCGGGCCGCGGGGCCGCCGCGCGGGGTGGGCGCGCCGCCATGTCGCTCGCTCGCCGCTCGACTGCCGCTAACACCCCCCGGGCGCGCATCGATCGTCCCGCTCCCCGCTCCTCTGCGCGCGCCCTACGAGCCTCTGCTACCGTTATGTAACCTGCGTGCGCACCCCAAGCCCCGCCTGCCGTCAACTTCAATGCGATCGCTTTGCCATCTGGTGATCTGCTGCAAAACCACAGCCGCCTGCTCTAGCTTTAGAATGCCTTAAAGTTTCGATCATTCTCATACTTTTACATTTGGACAGGTGGCATTGTAAATAAATCGTAATACAGAATCATAATCCTATTAGAGAATTCGTGGTAATAAAAAAGCCTCAATTGCTATACCAAACAATCGACAAGTATTAAATTTCCATTTAGCTATATATATATAAATGTGTAATTGGAAGATCCAACAAATATAACGCCATCTTTCAAGGATATAATGGAAAATATTTCAATGAAAACCAAAAAAAAATTACTTCAATCAGCAGATTAACTATTTGACCCAAATTAATTGTTAGCCATTATAAAAAGGCTCTTAACAAATTTAAAAACCAGAAATAACTTGAATACAATCTGCCACGACAAAAGGCTGATGCGATGAAAATTTTCATTAATTATTAGCTGCTGTAAAAGGTCGTAACAAATTCAGAGTCATCTATAATATCCAAAGAGGATTAGTATGACTCATATAAGCTGCTATTAAAATATTTATCATTTTAAAAATATATACCAACAATATTCGTTTAAGGCAAATATGAACAAAATTAAACCAAAAATTTTTGCGTCTCGAATTCCACAATGTTTAAAATACAACATGTATTTCGGTCAAATCGATCTCACAAATAGTATATAACAAATTAATTTAAATCAATAATCTGTCATAGCAAAATGATATGCCAGACATACAAAATTATATGTTTGTATGAGCCAAGATCGCAAAAAAAAATATTAAACATACGATCACTTAAGTAATGGCGCTTATCATCAATTTATCATAAAAAATCGTGTGTGGTCTTAATGATACACTATTTGTATTCATCATTGTTAGCATTCAAAACTGCTTCGCAATGCCTGTCCCTATTAATAGCTGAATTATACTAATAAATAAAATGGAAGTGTCTATTTGCAATATAAAAATAACTTTTTCTATATGCATATGAAAGTATATACGGCTAACGGTACTTAATCAGTATTTATCTGTTTGTTCCTGCTTTTAGCCGAAACGGTTGGAATAATGTTGACAAGACTTTGACTGGCTAATAGCTAATGTTATTATGAATAACTACACTAAGGAGGTTAGATTCATTTTATAAATATAAAATCAAAACTAGTGATAACGCGGGTCATTGCTAGTATTATATACATATAAATACAATCTACCCTTTCAAATATAAAGTCGCTACAAAGTGAAATTAACGCTATTTTACAAAAAAAAAATTGTGTTTAGTGCTGTATAGTTTTTTTTTATATAAATAATTATATTATAACATGTGGTGTCCTCCGTTTTTACTCGTGTTGATTTAAATATACACGATGATGACATAATGTAGAGTATATTAGCTATCACTAGTGAACGTCCCGTGGAAATCGATCCAGCTGTTTTAGAGATTACCTGAGACAGACAGGTCGTTTAATTTTTAAATGTGTTTCTCTTATAAGCATCGTATATACCTTTTTTTAGAAAAACTGTTATTTTGATAACATAACCAGACACTTCAATTTTATGTATTAGTATAGGTAGGTAACAAGTATAAATAAATTAGTTTAAAAACTTACTGAATGCCTTTTAATACAAAATATATTATACTAGCAATTATTAAGTCGGAAGGCAATATGATTAAGTAAGAATAATAGAACGAGTTGGATTTGTGACGCAAAAGTTATCTGTCCCTTTTACTCTTGCAAGTATCATATTTTCCGTTTCCTTCCAACATTATCGAGCAACGTTCAGGCGCGCGCGCACTCTGTAGTCTGTATTACCTACTCAATAGCGGAGTGCATTCACTCTGCAGTCACGTTCAACGTCACGAAGTAAACAAGTTTTTCTTCTAAAGCTACGTAAGCGTATAAAAATTATTATTGAGTAATCTTAAAACAATTCCAGTGATTATCCGTAATTCGTTGGTAAAACTTGCCCGATAAAAACAATTTCAATATCTAAGCAATAAGTGCGAAGGTTAAGTTTCATCACAATGGACGCAACGAGTAAGTAAACGGATTTTTTTACCTTTTTATAATCTGGTTTTAATTTTGGGTCACAAAATAATAACGCAAACTCATGCTCACCTCAAAAAGCTCTTGTTCTCTTATGGGAAATTCCGTAACTTATAGTGTACTAACATAAATAAAAGAAAATTGAAATAAACAAAAATAAAGTTCTTGACAGTATCTCAGCTACAGGTCATCGATCAATAGTGTCTAACATGTTTATATTTTATCCTTTACAAAAACTATAGATCGATTTGAATTAATTACGAAGACGCAATCCAAATCTAATCATTTCCATATAAAGTGCGCAACCGATTGTTTGATACTTTTCCTATAAATGTATATAAATTCTAACAATTATTCTAGAGATATTATTAACTTTAAAGTAATTTTAAATTTCGAAGAAAAATATGTTACGAATTTGACGTCTGTCTATTTGTAGCGTCCCCTAACCGGTTTGAAACGTTTTTTGCTTGAAAGCTATTGTTATCAAAATGGTAACTAGCTATAATTCATGAAAATCTGTTGAGAAGTTTTTTAACTTCGAAAATAACTTTATACCATCTAAATAATTAAGTACTAAAAGAAATACCGGTTTTTGATAAACGGATTTGAGGTCAATATCTAATAATGCCATTAAAACATTCTTAATACTGATAACAGACAAAACTCTATGAAGTCTACGTATTATTATCTAATTGTTTAGTGCAGTACAATTCTTATGTAATATTTGAAAACAGTAAAATTTTGTTCCTTATCTTTTTACACCTGTAATCCAAGAGGTGACTCAGTTTAGAAACTAGTTATAAAAACATTCAAACTGGCATTTAGACATTTATAAACAGTCATGCTACAATTTTTTTATCACTCTGTCGAAAATATCAAACGCAAGAAAAGTCGGAGATAACTGTAACGATACAGTGGTTAGAGACAGGCATAAAACATTCATTTTATTGTAAACGTGTACCAAAAGATTTTTATAACACGCTTTTACACTTTCCGTTTTCATAAACCTTGTAATTTAGTCACGCACTGAATAATTTGTTCAAGTTTGTAATTATTATTATGAAATCACTAATCAATATTGAGCTAATAATTATTTATCATCCCTTTTTCTTTAGTACTTAAGAAAGTTTTATTAAATTTTAGAAATTAAAATAGTCTAGTCTGGTATAAATATGGTAAATATATATCTAGGAACTGGCCCGGTGCCCTTTGACCGATGGTTTCAACTGGGTTAATTTTGTCTCAAAAGAAACCTCACAAATTCAAACAGGTACTTGCCAGTGCAACTGACCGTCAACATTAGAGGGCAGTGTTATGGACACATTTATTGTTTTCCTAGAATTAAAACCCATCAAAATCATTCTAGCCGTTTCGAAATTTAGCCAAAAGAAACATACATATTATGATTCTGTTATAGGTAGTATAACTATATACTTTCACAGCTTTCATAAGCATTCCTACCTCACTAAGGCCTATACGTACGTGATTAATCTTTTAAATAATATTCTTCTTTAACATGTCACGTAAGAATTAAGATGTTTACATCAGACTCGAGATATACAATTCTCTACTAATCATTAATATTATTAATACATCAGCTATATAATAAGGTTTCCTTTACTATTCGTGTAAATCTACTCCTTTATAAGTAACTTTAAATTGTTGTTAATTACGAAAATCACTTTATAAAAAAAACTTAAGAAACTAACAACTTTGAGACCTGGTTTTGATTTACGTTAGAAAAAATTCGTGTCACGATCAAATCTTATGACAATAATCAATTATTAACTTTGATAAAGAAAAATAATTGTATATGTATACCTCCGGTACATGTTCTCAAAGAATGTGTAATATAAGATGCATTATTTATCATACGTTCAATAAAAGAATTAATAACAATGCGTAAGTAGTCCATAACAGTGTGTGTTTATAATTCATCGTAATTTTATAACAATGCTTTACTCGTATTACGCTTCCCTTACGTATATCTACGTAATTACACATAATACTAATAAATAAAATTTCTGTGTCTAAATCAGAATACGTGAAACTTTTTGGTCTAGGGCCGCGTGGGACCACGTGACCTATGCGGGACAATTTGGGATTTTTAGTTGGCACTATTAATTACTGAAAATATTTTTACGTGCCTACAAAGATACTATCTTTTATCTTATACGAGAATATAACTTAGTATACATTTTAAAAAGTAAAAAGTGATAAGTAATATTTGAAATTGTCCGCCTTGTTGATGGTCGTACCGATATAGGTAATGGACCGCGTTTCGACGACCACTGGCTTAGTGCATATTATATTATAACGGTACTTAGAACAGAACCACAAATTATAAAAAATGCCTGCCTGTTTATTTGTTACAATTAATTTCCAAAACGCCTGGAGCGGTGTTGACGGAAATTTTAATGATAGTTATAAGGAGTAACCAATGCTACTTTTACCATTGTCATCTTTATATACATAACACCGCGAATGAAACCACGGGGTATAGCTTGTATTGGATCAGATAAGTGTATTATAGATATTTATGAAAATATGTTTATTACGTTTTCATACCAATAACGCCGAAAATATTTTAATGAGTTTCGCTACAGAGCTAGATAAGGCTACGAAGATGGTTAAACATTTTTGTATCTTTTTTCAGGAAGCATAATTACGGCGCACCGCCTATACTTCCAAAGTAACTTTTATATAAATACAATAAGATGTTTTTAAACGTAACTTTCTAAAATATATATTTTTAATAGGTTTATAATTTCAGTTATAAATAATACAATAACTCCAGTTATTGCGTCAATCAGTGCTACTAATAGTATCACACTAAGTAATTTGAAAATAGAATTACACATATCTTACAATTCTTTTTTATCACTTTTCAGTGGAAAATAAAATGGGCCTACCACCACCGTACGAACAAATGCCACCTAATCAAATACCAAATGCACCGCCACCGTCTTATTTCGGCGACAACCCACCACCACCGCCTGAGATTACGCGGCCTCGGACGATCGTAGTAACACAAGTCCCGGAACCAACTCCCAATGTTCCATCTAAACTTGGCCCTGGACCAACTGGGACTTCATGTCCGACGTGTAACAAGTCAATAGTAACAAGAGTGGATTATGTTGCTAACAATCGAACACATATAATTTCTGCTGCACTCTGTGTTGTTGCTGGGTAAGTTAATATTCGAAGTAGCTTTGCCACTGGCTTTCCTCGCATAATTGGTTTCGTCAACCAACTCTCATCGAGAGATACAGACATCTTTAACGTAATAACTCTTATTCATTAAAAATCATAAGCCTAATGAGTTTTTTAAGGTGTCAATACTTAAAGTCACTTTTAAGAGATTTTTATGAATAACATCGATAATATTAGTGTATTAATCCAGTAAATTATAAACATTTGGTTATAATTTACCTATTCCAAAATTAATTAGAAACGCAATATTTTGTAAAATCTTATACCGTTATACAAAATATACTTTAAAACAGGCTTTAAATTACACTACTAAAATCACTAACATTGGGCTTAAAAAATTATGAATATAAAGGTATTAACTAATTACAACGTTTTAGGGGTTTTTTTTCAAAAACAACAATTTCACAGCCAATTTGTTATAGAAACAATATTTTTTCGAGGTTTGATTTAAATCGGATGATGAAATAGTTTCCCGCACTCCTTGATAGAAATAAATAACCAAAGATTTCCTTTGATAATTTTAAGATTTAAGGCGTATAGTATAATATATAAAACTTATGTCTATGTATAAAAGCCGAATTACACGACGAAATGACCCGTCTCACGTATTTATATAACAACTTTTTTTTAATGGTTGTAATGGAAGTCTATAGATTCAAACCAATATTTTGTATAAAACTGGGTTAATCTAATATGGAAAAAACTAAATAATCAAAATAATAAGTTTCCTGATGATTTCGTGGTCTACAAAACAAAAAACTACGGAACAGTTTTGTCGTGCCTATGCGGAAAATAAAGTAATATAATTCTGAGAATTATATTACTGTATATTGTACTTGTACCAAGAACAAATGTTGATCGTACTGACCCCAAATTTATAGTAGCTCAATTTTTTAATAATATTAACATAAGTAAAATTCACTAGAGTAGATTAGTAAGTACTAAGAATTTATAATGTTTTTCTCTTTACACAAAACACGGCATCGGTCTTATCTATATGAGAGAAATTATTGTTTCACGTTTAAAAAGGCTTATGTAAGAAGTATATTATGTTTAATATTATCTTAACTGCACTTTAATTACCAAAGCTATCTGTATTTAACTATGGGTATTAAGTACATAAATTTATATTGATCTCGTCAAGCGATACAGAGATTATTAAAGTAAATCTATTCCTCTTATATAAAAAATCACAAGCCTATAAAATAATATTTTAAGTAGTTTTATTCTTTCTTTTCTATGCGTGTTATCGACAGACGGGTTGAAGTTTACTTGATGGTAGGTAGAAGTCCAGCCAACTGACGTCTGTTACTCAATGATGACCAAATAATATTTTTTTGAGCATTAGGAAACATAGAGTAAAGTCGAAACTCGCATTACAGCACTTCAGGATTTTTCCATCTATAAACGATACGACTGATACGGTAATATTTAATATTCGGAATGCGTTTTTTACGGTTTGTGTCTCTTGAACACAATTTAGAACCACAAACCAGAAAGAAAAACAGAGAAAACGGCAACACTCGATCTTAACATTATGTCAAATTATCGAAAAGTAACTTAGTTGTTTATAGCATTCCATATTTAAATATATACAATATATAAACAAACTTAATACCTGCTCAACATCACGTTCGTCAAATTACAATACGCTATTTTTAAATCCGACGTGTTTTCCATTAACAATTAAGTACCTATACTGTTACTTATTCTGATCATCAATATTGTAATTGTATAGATACCTCTTCAAGCTACTGATATCTACAACTGAAATAATATTTAAACTAAATTACATAAGACAATAATTTACTTTCTGGTCGGCAGGAGGATTTAAATACTTCGCCAATGGCCACTATAGAATTATTTTTACAATATATTTTAAAAGTGAACTTATAACATAAGGTTCCTTACGAGAACTACTTATACAATTATATAGGATTACCCCTATCTAACATCAAATATAAAAAAAATATTTTCATTCTTCGACGGACTATACCCTAACTGCACAAGTTTCTAAGATCTTACTTTAGTGATGATTAATATTCGAAAAGTGAGTGTTTATATCGCTTTCACACCTAAACCGATCGACCAGGTATGATGAATTTTGGCACATATATAAGTGAGACCATAGAGACAACATTGGTAAAAATTTTTGTGAAACTGTTTATTGCGGCGTTTGATTCTCTTCAAATTTTGGTAAAATATTATTAATGATCAAGATTTTAAAAATATCAAATGAACTTGGCACACCTTATGTAATTACGATAATAGTCATTACGTTAATGATTTCTATAGGGGCCGCCGACTAGAATTGATTGACAAAAGCGACAATTGCAATACAGTTTAGTTAAGACGTCTTTGTATATTTTTAATCACACTAATTTATCATTGCAGATGTTGCTGTGGTTGTTTCGTGCCTTACTGTATGCGCTCTTGCAGGACCGCCAATCACTACTGTCCGTCGTGCAAAGCTTTTCTTGGCTCCTATGTTCCTTCGTAAACAGCAAAATGACTACAGAACTGATAAACAGATTTATTTTGAATATTTAGTTGTTATAAGTTGAGTTCATTTGCGAGAACGGCTGGACCAAATTTTTTTTTTAAATATTTCTTAACGTTTTAGGAAGATTCTTAATGAATCAGTTAGGTGTCAAAATAAAATCGTGGTTTTTTTGGATCATAATTTTGCGTATATGCCTGAAATAAAATTTACATAAATATATAAATTAAATGAAAGTAAGTAAGTAAGTAAGAGCAGTAGGGTAGGCTATAATATTTGTCTAAAAAAGCCATAAGTGAAGGATGAAGCAATGTATCTAACAGGGATAGATTTTTCATAAAATTTTAATTACTGTATAGATTTATGTTAATAATATTTCCTATTTTTCATTTAAAGAAATCAATTACATATATTGAAACATTGTTATAGTAGACCAAAATATTATATTGGACAAAAAGACTTAGAGCAGGAGGTCCTTGCCTGTTCTTTAGATAACAAATTTTCAATATTTTTATAATATTTATTTTTTTGTAACTGTATGAAGTCTCGTATTCCAAGCCGAACTACAAAGTTGCAATTTCCTGGTTAGTGGAAGTTTTAAAGCTTTATATGTATAATATTAAAAATCTTAAAATTAGATCTAAATTTAGGTTGCATCTAACAGTACAGGCGTTAATAATATGATAAGAATGCTTTATAAAGTATGTTAAAAATATCAAGTAACCTTCGACAGTTAAGCAAATGTCTGAATAAATTATTATTAAGAACCATTCTAAGGACGGCTTTCAAACAAAAAGAAACCGTAGCAAATTCGGCTCATTCGCTTAGAAGCTACGATGCCACAGACAGATAGACAGATATGCAAGTCAAACTTGTAACACCGCTCATTTTATGTCGGAGTTAAGAGTCTCAATACTAGTCTATCTATGAGTCTGTTATTCAATATTATTATTAATACGTAGTGGGATTTTTCTAAATTAGAACTGTGATACGTTTTTCTATTTTGTACCTCTATGTATTAATTACTAATAATTAATTAGGGAATTTGGATAGTCTATGATATATTTGTAATAAAAACAAATTTATAATTTGGCATTGACTTTTAATAAACTGTCCTTATCCTTTTACCATTCAACAGAACACGAACCGACGATTGTCTTGTTTGGAGATGACTTAACTTATTATGTCAATAGCATACAATAATATTATATTATATTCCTACAAAATAATATTTTAAAATAATTTATTTCGTGTATAAACTCCAAGGAAACGCCGACAGTTTGGACAAAAATGTTCAACGTTCTTCCATCTTTTGAAAATGTATGGTAAAATACAACAACATAACCACCTGAAAAATATATACTTATTAAATTTATTTCTTACAGCAAAGGAGCATAAGGTTCGTCTGATAGTAAGCGATTACCGCCGCACATCCACACTACTAAGACCTAAAGATCTAAGAGACAAATTGCATATCTTAACCATCAATCAATTATGATTCAGTGACGTGCTGCTGCCGGTTTTATTTATTTTTATTTCGAGTATTCGGAAATTCATGGACTAGTCTAAACATATCATCATAGCACTTCATGACCTTCTCTCTATGAATAGTGATATGAAAATCGGAAGGAACTTCTAATTTATTAGAAGCTCCTCCCGTCACATTTAACACACGAAATGCCAATATTTTCAACAGTAGGCCGGTCAAATGCAGCCCGTATCAGGGACAGAACACGAATTAAAGTTTTCACACAAGTTGAAATTGCAACATGCTTTCCGACCGGGACTCGAACCCACTTCTCTGGTATCGCAATTGCTTTATCCAAACATAAAGCTCTAGAGCTGTCTAAAAGAAAAAGTGTTAAAAGTACGTGAGGCCAATTTTCCCATCTAAATCGTTAAACTGAGAACAAACCTTCTAAGGTAGAATATCGTACGATAGTTCAAGTATAGATGTCACTGGGTGCTAAATCATGACTTTATGTTTGTAATAAGTCGCCAAGTAGTATGTTTGCCATACTAGTTAGATATAATTAACGGATACACGATATATATTATACTAGTGTTACTTCGAAGACAGTTATAAAATATAATTAGGTACTTACAAGAGAATAATATGCTAAATATTTGATACATTCATAAAATAATCTTAAGGTTTATATAAACCTTAAGATTATTTTGGTATATTTAACTTTTATATATGTCAAGGAGTAGGATATTAAATTTTGATGACATTTCGATACACAGCATAGATAAATATACTTATATAATATACAACCCGAGAATTTTCACTAGTGAGAAATCTGGGATAGTGTCTAGGACGGAAATTTTTTTGGTGCGGCAAAATTTGTAGACTGAGAAAAAAACGCCGCTCTGTCACCCAAATTTTTATAATAAATTGTATAAAATGGGGTGGCATTTTCCGCAGTCCCCAGGGCGGTGGTTATGGTAAAACCGGTCCTGTATGTATATGTGTAGCTCCTCAAATTGTAGATACAACTACTTTACGCAGAAGTATACTAAAGTAATAACCGAGTAATAAAAATACATACCAAAACAATACACCGAATATGAATGCAGCTAAATGTGTCTTTGAAGTATTTTTATAATTTGCCTTAGTCATGATTTCTTCCTGGCAATAAGGACAGCGCATTCCAACAGGCTCTGATCCAACCTGAAGGAGGTCCATCTCGATAAAGACTTCATTTGAACTCTGACCAATCTGCTGGTAAGTATTGGTATCCACTGGAAAAAATCAAATCTGTCTATCAATACCATCTTTCCTGTTTTCCATAGATCCCTATTATTTTTTGTATTCCATTGATTTTCCTTTTTCAGTATATTTTTATACACATTAAATAGCAGTTATAGCCATAAAGAATAAGTTATAATATTTATTCAAGTATGTTTGTAACACGTAAGTATACAGAAAAAGAATCTCGTTGAAACCTTTTTATTCTTAATTATTTACGTAAGCGATATAAAAAATTCTGTGAACATATGTTTCAACATATTGGACGCGGCACAACCCTTACTACATTAATAAAAATAGTATTTTAATCTATGAAATCAGTAAAAAATCAATAATCTGATTTTCATTATCATTGCATTTACTTGGCTTAGATTTAGGACTACATAATGCTATTCATACACAAAACACTTACTTTTTAAGTTTTTAGTAAATTAATTATTTATACCAGTATTAGGATTACACAATTATTTCGAACACTTCTTCTAATTGACAATCATTATGTTATTGTTTTTCCTATGTTATAATTTATAGTGAACTGATACATCGTAATAGTTCCCTGCAAGTGAATATTGAAGGATAGCGTAAGTAGATAGCCGCCGGTTATCATATACGCACTTGTGATAACACCGAGCACTCATCAAGTACACCGCTTGGAATATATAAGTATTCCTAATCTATTGAATGTACACATTATACCTATTTATTTGTTAAATTTAGCTTCTATTTTAAAATAAAACGATGCCCACAGAGAAGTGGCGTACGAAAGATAAAATACGGCTCATAGTAATTGCCTTACATACAATAATTTTTTTTAATTAATGAAACATTTATATTTTCCAAGTTCTAAACTATATAAAGATCCTAAGTTATACTCAAATAGTAAGACATGACAAAATAAAACGACTTTTAAATTTCTAACCGACTTAATTATGAAAATAGTAATAATTTATTTCCTGAATTACTTTAGCGACTATGGTAAGGTTTTTTTAAGACATTTTAAAAATAATATACCATATGTGTCATTTGTTTCGTTTTGTCATTCTGTAGGCGAAATATGGTACGAGTTGTAGTACGGGAGGTCGTAAAATAGGGAAAACAAACAATCGGCTGCCAGATTGGCTCTATCCTGGCCGGGAGATTAGAGGCCGAAGGCATATCTAAAAATCAGCTGATCTGAAATGCTTTCTCAAAAATGTCGCCCCGCCTATACTATTGAAATGAATTTATGTATAAATTATTCTTTCGGCGAAACCAACAACCTGACTGATAACAATACATTGTAAAACTAAGTCAAAAAATCTGTTTTATGATGTCTGTTTATCTACTCATAAGTGTATAGTAGAGATATTTAAATAGAATAATACTTTGGATTTCTTAATTATTCTTATATTAGCTGTGTATGACTTTTTAATATTCGAAATCAAAACGACAGAGATATGCCGAGGATTAAAAATCAACATAAAGAACGCCAAACTGTTTTTCTGTACTCTATTCTAATGTTATGTTCGTCATATCTAAAACATCAACTGCAAAATGTTTATAATTTAATTATCATATAATGTAAAACACACATTATATCTTAATATTAGCTTTAATAATTTTGTGTCATAATAAATTAAAATGAAGGTACATATTATTAAACTTTAATAATTAGCTATGTCTACCGTGCTTGTTAACCTGTGATGTTTTGTTTTTCTGACAGTGTCTAATCTGTGCTAATTTTGTCCACAGATTACTATCACAAATCAATTCTGTATATGATATCTTAGTTTTGACATTTGTTCTGAATTCTTTTTGTTATTAAATTAAAATAATGAAAAATATATACTAAATACTTAATACTTTCTTTATTCAATGATCATTAACCTAACATAATTACAGCTCTATAGAATTATATCAATATTTTTTATATTAACGACGTTTAATGACTGATATTCAAATATTATATGGGTTAAGAATGTTTTATTTAATTTAATTGTTTAATAGAATCGTATGCATACGAATATATCACATACACTCAGTAACAAAATAAGTTTATGTAAAATTATCAGCTATGGACGTGGACTTGCTTAGACCGGGAACAGTACCAATATCACCTGATACAGTCCTATGGTTTGAGTTTCTTCTTGATCCTAATTTACTCAAAAGACATTTAAGTAAAGCAAATCCAGGTAAGTAAATTAATCAACTTCATAATGCAACTTATGAATAACAACAAACGAATTATATTTCATTTAAATAAACAGAGCCATCGGGATGTCAATTAATTGAGGAATTTCTGTCAGTTGATACCAAAAATCAGAATTCAAAACTTAGTGATAGAGTAGTTGATGTAGATGGTCCATCAAGTCCTGCTCCAAGCACTCCTACTGTATTACAATTTACTAGAAAACAACTTGCATTAAAAATCTTAGCACTTAAAGTTGCATCTAATCTCTATTGGAACTTAGGTAAGTAATTAATTCATAGAATTAAATTTGTATAATTACATATATTTATCATTTATATCTTACTTTTTCCTGACTAACAATAATTATTCTTATCACACATAAGTTATAATTGTTAAAATTTACAAAATTATAGATTCACCATATATACATACTAAAATACCACCTGTTTTAGCAAATTATAATTGAATACTAATTTTTTTAGATATTTTGGAGAATAACTTACCACCACACATACAGCAGCAATTAATGCAAGATTTAGTATTTATGGCAACAGACACTTCTTTTGCTGTTCCTCCTCTGGTATGCAAATCTGTTTTTTGATACTTACTATTGTTATATTTTAAAGCTTAATTGGTTATCTTTGTACTTATAATATGTTTTTAATTGTCATTACTAAGAATTTTGTTGAAAAAGCTAAACCTAAAAATTGGTTAGAACCTGATTAGTGCACTGTAAAAGTTAATTAAGTTATAACTAAAACATAAAAATAAGATTTATCTATATTTTTTATATTATTAAATAAAATTAGTGTATAAAAGTAAAAATATGTATGAGTATTTCAAATGTTAAATCTAATAAGATTTATAATTGTAATTAAATTGATTGATTAGTTCATGACTTATGCAAAAATGAGCTTGACAACTTTATTATTATTCACAGGAAATTACCTCAGAGCTATTACAACAACTTCATGTTCAATTTGCTCTTACATTGTATCATCGATGGGTGCTTAGGTTTCCTGTTAAATCTGCGTTGTTTATGAAATCCTCAAAGATACCATATGTGCATATGTGGGTGAAAACTAAATAATATATCATTGTATATTTACATAATTTCTAGGATTATTGTTTAAATTTATCTTTCAGGCCTGGGTCTCAAATAGACAGTACTTACATCCCGATAAACCAGAATTTTGAAAAGATTTTGCGAATGTGTGAAGCTTCTAGAATTCAGAGCATTCGATATTTAGAAGGTATTCTCGCATATTATGAGACAACTCTTGGCCGAAGGGAATCGAGAAAAATTAAGATACCTGTAATGGAAACATTTGTCCATCTCACAGAAGATACTGATGATATGAACCATGATTGGAATGCTGGCAATATTTCAATAAGTCAGTATGAACTGGCAATGCAAATACATTTTGATCTTTGTTATAATTATTTCTTTTATGGACAACACGATTTAGCCAAGAAGCATATACTAGGCTGTAGGGAAAATTCTAACTTATTAGAGAGAGAAGTAGTAACATATGGATATGGAATACACAAAGAAATGCCATGGGGTAATTTCAATTATGCAAGCATGCAGAAAGGTGATATTTTGGGCTATATAAGAGCCTTAAATTTAGGTAATGAACTTTTAAATGAAGAACCATCTCTCCTCCAAAAACTTCAAGAATCTATTGCAAATCACTATACTGGAATAATCGGAATTCTACAGGCTGATAACTTAACTCGAGAAATACCATTAGTTCATAGAGAAGTAGTGGAACTGGATATCCAAGGATCAGCTTCCAGTGGAGCATTTACAGTGGCAAGAGATTTGTTGAACAGAGTTTCGGCATTGAATGCCATTCGTTACGCATTAGAAGGTGGAATTCCGTCAACTCATCCTGAGTTTTTGAATAAATTTAAAACTATGGGCATAAAGTACTTTGATCTCCTATTTTGGGCAATTGGGCCAGTATTAACATCTAATCTATCGGAAAACGACTGGGAAAACCTGAGAATATTTTTCCTTCACTTAGCAACATCTAATTGTAGGCTACCAATTGATAGAATCGATGAATATCTAAAAAAATATGTTGGTGAAGCAGCGTCTGAGTCTGTAAGGCGAAAATTAATCAGTGACAAACACTTCAATGATATATTGAATGATCCAAATGCTGTAGACGATGAAAATATGGATATTCCAAGAGAACTGCTCACCGATGATTGGGAAATGCCAAATTTCGATTTTAAAACTGTACCTGAATTGGAAATGGGTAGATTGAAGAAACGGCTGGTAGAGGCTTCGACGGCGGAAGACATTCGAATGCGGCTAGTAAATCTTGCTGTGAAATCGCCGTCCTCGCCTTTGTGGAAACTGAGCCCTTCGTGGAAGCCTCCTGGGAGCTTAGGAATGACATTCATATCATTACCGAGAGGTTTCTTGCAGGACTTCGGATATATTGTGTCAGGGTTGGCGCGGGCACGTGTGGAGGCCGGGTGCTCGCGTACTGCACTGTCTTTACTCTCCGTGTTAGAAAACGAAGCAAGAAGTCAGCTAGGGGTCGGATCAGATCCAACGTTGTACCGTCTGTGTCGTCAGTTGTCGTGGGAAGTGCTTTACTTGCAAGTGAATGTGATGTTGAGTGAATGGCATAACCATCGGCTGAATTTGACCGCTCTAGCAAATAAATGTAAAGCCTGTATCGCCGCGGCCTCCTCTGGTGACGGGGTCGTACCACGGGCACAGGTATTATTTGATTTCTTACTACACTGCCATATATATACATAGGACTTTTAATATTTAGTAATAATTTTCAAATACCGCTAGCTTTGCGATATTTGTAAATTTAAAACATACAGACAAAATGAGATTCTCGTCCTTTTTTTGAAGCATCTTTAAAATGATTAAAGATTGACAAACCACTAGGTTATATGTCTGTATACACATATGTTATATACCACGTTACTAAACAAAGAAATACAAATAAAGAATTCCATCAAATAATGTCACTTAGTAATGCCAGTTTATTCTCGTATATGTACTTAATACATACTTAGTACTTAATATTTGCTACTATAATAATGAATCATTTAAATAATGGTGATGACGGAAATAATGAAATAAAAATAGCTGCTATACAGCTATCTGCCATAGCAAATCCTTTAAATTCATCTAGACGCTCTGGAGATTTTTTCTTTGACGAGGAGGAAATGCATGATGGACAGCGTTTGCCGGTTACTAAGGACTCGCCTTGCCATAGTTACTCTTCCGACGAGCTAAATAGGCTCTTAGAGTACTAGGAGGAAATATCCACTACGACCTCCCCGGCTTTCCAACATTTCCACCATTAAGGCCACAGGATCGTGGCTGCGAAACTATCGTGGCCCCAGTGAATTGCTTCGGCGATTAGCGGAAGCAAACAGATAGAATAATTTTATCAATTCTGTTATTGACAGGTATTGGAGGCGTGCTGGATATGCCTTGTGAATTCGTGTGAATGGGAGGGATCAGGTACGGTAGTGGGGTCAGGAGAGGCGGCCGCGGCGCTCTGCGCAGCCTGCTTTGAACTCCAACGAGGCAAAGGTGCTAGAAAATTTCCACGACCATTGTGGGACTATGGTAAATCAGAAGTGCCGATTTGTAAACTTTTATCTTCTATTCATACAAATAAAATTGATATGTCTTTATGCTATCAAAATAACCGTTTCTTTAGCACATAAGAAAGTATACAGAGAAAACATAACAAAACACAATTTAATTAAAGTATGTCTGAAATATGTAAATGTAGACAGCCGTTATAAATCATAACTATTGTAATATAGAAACAACTTTTTTAAAATTGATATGCTTTTAACGTAAAAATATAAAATTTACAGCACTATCAATATACAACAACGGATCTAGTGGTCCAGTAAAAAGGACAGCGAGTGGCATGCCATCACATTCCAGAGATGCACCTAACGCGTCTACCGAGGCACGCAACGCGTTTAACGCGTTCCTTTCAACGCTACGTGAGCCGTTGGCTGTTAGCGTCATGCTATCCTTACTAGCGAGGATACATAACCTCATTATAGACGATAGCACTTTGGAACTCGTGGTAGAATACACAAATCTATGGCCGTCAAATATATCGAATATGAATAATTATAACACAAAACATCTTTTGGAATCCATTACTGAACTGTTGGAGAGATGTTTAAAATATTATCCTTATAATACGTCCTGGTTAGTATTTATTCTGTGGTGTTGGTAAACGTTTTATTATACAATTATGCATGTTGATTAAATTCAACAGTGCCTTATAACCAAATGTGTCACTTTCTATTGATTGTACGTTTTAAGTAAATTAATACATAATGTTATATATGCAATATTCTTATGTATAAATTTAGCGAATTACATAGTAAGATGATCGTAGCTGGTTGAAGAATATGTGAGACTATATTTTTAAAATGATGTACTAAGTTTCTATTTAAGATATATATTCCGTTGTATGATAATATATTATTCACAATGTTTAGTCAACATTCTTTGGCCGAAAGATGTCTTAAGTGTAAAAGTTTGAATGACGCGAACTCTACGACGTTGTCTAGTTAGCGAAAAATATTTATCATATAGAATTCAAATATTTTAACATTTCAATTATAATTTTGGATTGCATATTCGACTAGTAGTCACCACGTTTTCAAACTATTTTACGGATAGAAATTCAACCAATTTTTAAATAGTGTTCCTCCCTATGTTTTTCAGTTTTGCAAACATATCAATTGTTCGTTCGTTAAAATATGTCTTCTCTAGGTTGCGTTTATATGGCGACGTAGAAATGGCTTGCGGAAGATGGTCAGCCGCGTTGCGTAGATACTTATGCGCTTTAGCGGCTGGGACTTGGCACTTCGCAAAACGCGCGCCCGACGAAGGCAGCATAGCGCGTAGAGCCGCTCGCTGCTGTCAAGCTTTGTCGTCGCCAGCCCAAGCGGCTGCACTCTGTCAGCTACCGGATGAACCGGATTACACGACAGCATTCAAATGCTTCGCTGAAAAGGTCACTTCAAAGTACCCCACATAAGTCGTCGGCTACTACAATTTCGCTAAATGATAATGATGATCAAAAAGATAGTTATGATGATTATATAACATCAGATATGTGATAGTTAAAGTCCCATCAACACCGATCCAATCGTTTCAGAGAGTAACCGGATCAATTGAAGTTCTTAATTACTGTCCTTAACAAAAGCAGTCACTAAGCAACATCATAATAAAACCCGTATATTTTCTGTGTTAGGTTGAATATCTACTAATTTCTTTATTAATAACAGACGAGCAACGCAGCGGATGCAATGGACGGGTACTATGGGTGTTTATGGGACGGTACCCTACTTGAGGTGGCGGTGGCGCTCCATACTCGACGCGGGGAAGGTGGCCGACGAGCTAGAGCCGTCAAGGCGGCCGGGGCTCTGGAGCTGAACGCTAACAACAGCGAGGACATACAGCGGGAAGCTGCTGCGATACGTCGAGCGAGACTCCTTAGGGCACTCACTAACCAATATGTCGCTTAAATATAATTAATTATGAAATTACGTTGTTTTATTTGTGTACACTAGTGCAAGTATCTTATAAAGATGGAGTCGAAAAGGATCCCTTGAATCTCAAACTTTTTGTAATTTAACTAACATATTAAAACATTGACAATGCAACAATTACTACATAAATAAATCAATTAATTATCAGAAAAGTCTAAATATGTCGGATGTTTGCCTGAATGTTAAATATGAAATTCTTGTAATCTTTATAAACGACATTTTATTTATATCTAATGTCTAATATCCGTTTTCCGACGATAAATATTATGTATGGTTCCTGATAGCTTTATTTTTAATGAGGGAATAATTTAAGAGCAATATTACAAAGTATATTTATTCATATCTCATTAACAGTGGCACTTATGTTTAGAAGGGAACTTTCAGTTTAAAAATATTTAGAGGAAGAATTACTTTTCATAAGTACCGAGATACTTCAAACAACTTGGACAGTAATGATCAGTGTTCTTGGCTGAGTCACAGCAGAATGGAATGCAACAGCAACAACTGTAAAAGGAATGTTCATTTTTATTAATGGCGCATAGCACAGTATACATATAATTAGTAGTGCGCCGCGGGTTTTCTGACGTTAGTTTTATGTATAAAATATTTTTAGTGACGAAAAACACAAATTTCAACACTTGCCAATAAAGGGGTCAGATATGTTAACAGATTTCATACTATTTCCGTTCGTTGGTAGAACTCAAATTATCTTTCTAATGTAACGATATGATATCTATCTATTATTAAATGGTATAACCGTTTAGTAAATTAGTCAAAACAGACAGACAGACAGAAAAAACCTGAATAGGTTTTGTGTCACAAATACACATTTATTAATAAGCGTTAAGAACAATAAAATTTGGTTAATTTTAATTGTATTATATAAATAATAACAACTATTGTCGTATAAGTATAGTTCTGTTGTGTATTTATCCCAGCACCAATTCTCATCAGAATATGTAGTTTTTTAAATTGATCATTCTATTAGAATTTTTTTATATCCTGATGATACACATTATTGAATGACTGTCAGTTTTGCTTAGTTTATTTTTAAAAGAAAAATTTTATATATCTTAATTAAAAATTAATATGATATAAATATACCTACCAAGACTTTCAATGAGCCGAACGCGGCGCACGATTAATTGTTATACCATATCTTTAGATCAAAACTGTTATTTGTAATCGAACTATGTTTATATAAATCTTAACATTGTACAAAAATTTCATTGTAACTTCTACATAATAACTCAACCAACAAACGGAATGTGACTCCAGGTTAAGTCTATTTAATAACCAAATTGTTCACATATAAAATTAATAATGTAAGCCAAAGCATGTAATTCTCAATACCATTGTTATCCTTAATCG
>JAOSYY010000009.1:2712722-2727253 GCA_025727935.1 Hebomoia glaucippe | reverse complement strand
GTTTTGGCCGTTTATCTACAGATTATAAACCAATAATAAAGTAATTACACAGATTATAAATTGATAAAACTATTCACAATGTGAAATAAAAATCAAAGTTTAATTCTTATTCGAGATATACTAATATCCACATTTATTAAATTCCTTTTTCCAATATTTTTCGGGAAAGACAGGTACACGATTATTAAAATGAATATTTATATTTTTTAAATCGTCCTAAAAAGTTTAACTATATATAGCAAGTATCATATTCCTCCGTACAGACAACAGAAATGAAAAAAGAACCTGATGTTTTTTTTAATTGAATTATGGGACAAGCTTGAAATGAAATTACTATATAACTGAAAATACGAATGCTATTATATATTTCCATATACAAATACTAAAAACAGGATGTTGAAAATATACGGTAGTGACTTAAGAGAATAAAAAAATTAAAAACTGTGGGCAGGCAAAAGTCAAGTGTTAACAGAGGAAACCCGAAGAGAAACATCACGTACATTCACAGATGGAAAGGTCGTGGCGTTATTCTAGTTTCGACTTCTGTCTCTAAAATTCCGAATAAAATAAATAAATAATAGTGGTGACAGCACGTAATTGTATAATAAATGGTATAATCTAGCTATGGTTAAGGTTGGCAATACGTATCCTTTATCTGTCAGTCCTCAAGGTGTCCAGAAGTGAAGGAAAACCTATGCTAAGTACAGAATAATTATAGTAATAAATAAAAGAGCTACGTGTTGTGCCGCTCACACTACTTACGGAACAAAAATAGTGAGTAATGTAATTTACACAAACTCCTAAGAACTATAAATTATGTGGTCATAAATGTAATTGACATGAGGCGATTCATACACGGGTTTAATGCAATGCTTGTCTAAATCAGCGTCATTATGCAAACAATACGCGAGGTACACAAGCGTATTGTGTGTTAAGTAATCATGGAATAGCCATTCATTAAGCTAATGGTCCATATAAACTATGTTTAGTTACGCAGATGACTATCTTAACAGCTCACAATATGTTTTGCGTCAGAGCTACTGTATTTGAGGCACACTTATCTCTCATCAAGATTGAATTATGTATAAATGTAGATATTATCAACAAATAAAAAATAATTTAACACTTTATGGATTTATACATACATTTAACGTTTTAACGGAGAATATGTAACTATTTTTATTGTTAAAAGAAACGAATTATTTTAAAGTGAGGATGGAGAAATGCCATAAATGTAACCAGCTGTGACAAGAAACGAGGTCACAAAGTCAAGAAAATTGTGCGACGTCATTTGTACATGGCTACTTAGAAAAATCCTTTCCTTCTCACTATTAGGTTTTAGGTCGAAACCGCTGAACCGGTGGTAATGAATTTTAGTATTGATATTGACGGGATATAGAAGACGGGCATATGCCGTTTTTAACAATACATGAGTGAAGTCGCGAGAAAAACCTAGTGTACTGATATATGCACGTACTGGGAAGGAACCCGCGAGGTAGACGTGATGCGTTGGTGCACCCAGCATAGCGGGCAGGCGGTCCAGTCGCCGTTCAGTGCCCGGAGTGAACACGCTGTCCCCACTACTTTCACCAGACGCCGTCTCCTCCACAGCCTTGCCGCTATTCTGTAAATTTACAATTGCTACATTGAATACGCTTCGTTCACGGTTATTCACGCAGAATAATCAGAAAGATCTTGAATTGTAATATTATCTTGTATTTATGCGAATATTGCAGATTTAAATAGAATTAAATTTAAATGTAGTATATTTACTACAACGGCTGACACCTGTAACTATACCAACTGCAAATGGGGGAAACGTTGGTATAAAATCAAATTTATATTTTTCTTGTGTGGTTAATAACAAACTTCTAAAATAAATCGCGTATTAAATCCGCAATAGTGTATTTCATTTACATGTGAATTGAATAAGAAAATTTTTGACCAGACATTAGTTATAAATAACAACTTATTGAAGTCCAATTCGCAATTTTAAAAGATTCTGAAGCCATGTACCATTTGTGGCAATCTTTAATTTATTTAAATATATGCTATTAACGGAATAATAGCCACTGCAACATAAACTATATTAATTTATGCAACGCACTAGAAACGCTATATGTGCATTTTTCCAACAGATGGTAACAGTTACGTTATTAATCAACTAGCGAAATTATCAATTAACTCTATGGGGCTCCAGTTATCAATATAATATTATATAAAGTAATTATACCTTAGGTATAAAAAGTGATAATCTCTGCCCATGGGCGCGCAGCCGCGGGTTACGCGCGTGCAGACCGTTTGTGTCACGCCTTTGAGCAAGGGGAGAGACACGCTCGTGGGCTTTATCCGACTCGCCGCTCGCTTCATTCTCTTGACCGCTGCTTTTTTGATATTCTGTACATATTAAGATCATACAAGTTGTTAATTATTATGATCAAATTAATTAAATCGTTGAAAATAGAACAAATTTTGCTTAACTCCCTCAGTAATATATATGATTATTTTTTTCTTAGGGGACTCTAAAATACTATAAGTAAACAATTAGACATTAATCAAATATTTAAAAATATTTCATAAAACAACGAAGCAGAAAACAACCTAAACACGCTGAACACAAAAAGAAATTAGCTGAAAAACCATTAGTATTCTCGTAAAACAATTTAAAGCAAATAAACAATTCTATCACACCGACATGATTGTATTCACAGAATGAAAGCCGAGTGATATTTCCGTGAAACCAGATAAGATATAAGAGATGTATTCACACTGTAGACTATTCATCGTAGTCAAATTTATCTTGTAGCATACGCAAATTAGATTTCACGACTTATCATTAAAATTAATATTTAATATTTGGTTATATTAAACAACTCGAGTCAGTCATGAAAAACTACATGTATTGTCAGTGGGTATGATAAATTTACAGATTAATGACATGAGACATGATTTATACTGGCAAAAAATAAAAAAAAAGGCAAAACAAAGCTAAATAGACAATAAGGGCGCCCACAGACCGGGTGACGTCGGCGATGTGATAAAGTCGCGAAGGTATCGAAACGCGCGTCGAAGTCGCGCTGCAACGGTCATACCCGCACTTCTGCGAGATCCTTTCAACACAATATCATATTTAATAATGGAATATTCGAATAAAACAAAAGACTGCGACGTCGAGAATGTAAACAACTACTACAATATGATTGTGCGTGATATAAATGATAGCAGGTACTACCGCTTTCAAATGCACATGAGTTTCTTCTAATAAAAGTTATAGTATAAATTTAAAAATAGGTTACCTGCATCGGCTGCTAGCTCAGCGACGGCTGCGCAGAAAGTTTCAAAATCTATCGCGTCCACATTTGATGGTAAACAACGATCGGCGAGTTCACGGGTGGCGCGCGTCGCATCTTTTAACGCCTCGATAGCGCGTGCTCGACTCAAACGCGCGTTCCGTCCGCCCGCTGCGTCGTATGCACGTTTCAGACGCAGGATAGTGTGGCCCAATGAATGTCTTGGATGTGTTCTAGCACCGCGAAGGACAGCACGCGCACATCGCAGGGCCGCCGGGATATCTGTAAACGCGGGCAGACCTCGCCTCTCCACAGCCTCTTGTAACGTCGCTCGAGCTCGAGAAAGCTCAATATATTCTCTGTAATAAGAAAATTTAAGACATTGGTAGCTTAAGTTACAAATCCGATAGATGTACCCTATTGAATACTAAAAAATAGCATGGATAAGCTGTTAAATTTATGGGTAAAATTAATTACTGTCCGTATACTTACTGATCTGAAATCGTCTCCCGACCAATAGCTTGATGTCTGGAGTACGGCCGCAGCACGAGCAGCAGATCGCGTGGTGCAGCAGCAAGATGTGCTGCTTCAACGCACGCGGCAACCGCCCGCGTCTCGCTATCCAATACGAAAAGAAGCGCGCGAGCCTCTGCCTTCGCCCGATGCTCCACTTCAATTAACTCCGTCGACCAGTCATCTACTTGCTGTAAATAAATAAACACTACTTTCAACACTGCTAACTTAATTTCTTACACGCTCCTGTTATCCAGAAGATTGTATTACAGAACTAACACTACATTGTATCGATAATGTTATGTATCTTTATTTTGTATTTCCGTGTTTGAAAACGTATTTATAATCTCTATCTCACATTTAAGATAATACTCGTACACATAAATTTCGTTACAAGGTAGAACGTGACGAATTTTATCAATAAATATACAATATAAACGTGTTTAAACCGATTTCCAAATTAATATAATGTGATCACGTTCAGAGTGTGGAATGTGTCGAACGAACACGCACAATCACCTAAGTCTGGTCACGCAATACGATATACATATGTATATAGGCGCTATATTTGCAATTAGGTATTTGATTCGGCAATCATTTTTTTTGTCACCTTACGACCCAACTAAAGAATGTTGTGCCGTCACGCGAATAACTATTGAATAGTTGACGGGATGTTGAATTTAAAATAACTGGTTCGTAATTTATACAATTTTCTATTATTAATTCTTACAACATAAATCAGAATAATTGAAATATGTGCTGTAATCGTGTTTATATAAATAATTATGCGATCATTATTAATATGTTGGACATAAACATGGCGGCGATGCGTGATTTCTAATTTCCCTTAATCATCCCAAATATAACATAAATATTTATTTGAAAATACAATAATACTATATTAAATTTTACACATTTTGTCTTAAAAGATTTGACAACTATATTTGACGTAAAATCAGAAAGAAAGAATAAGTACTTACAGGATTAAAATAGGTAATTCCCATTTTTTTAAGTATCGGTATTGCAATATCCGATCGCCATGTTGTTGGGTTGCAGGAACCGCCCAAGAACACCTCGCACGGTGCTGGCGACGCCTCGCTACCTGCGTAAATGTCATTTATTATACCGAATGCTATTTACACTAACTCAATAATAACACCAAACAAGATACGGCCTTACTTATAAATCCAATCTTAAACAAGTGTATCATAAAAAATAACAAGTAATTTTGCATTTATAAATAAAGTTGTAATTAGATTCTACATAAGTAATTAGATTATGTTCTAGATTTATCTATTTTTCTGTTTGATGAAATGCCATTTACAAAAAAGTACTTCAACAAAACGGTTAAATCCGTGAAATGTTATGTCTCTCATTTTCTTACGTGAAAAGTAGCAAGCATTTATAAAAAAGCCCGTACAGTATAAACAGATTTAGTCCAAAGTTAATCCGCGAAAAAAAAAACGTGAGACTTTCTCTCCGATGAAATATTAAAAAACGAACCTTCTGTTTGGGCACCTTGGATTTTTTAACTCTACATTAAGCCAAGTCTCCTAAAACGGACTAGCGATGGCGGCGCCTAAAGAATTCCAGTTTTTTCAATCGGATTTTAAAGGTCACCGACAGCTCCAGTGACATCATCAATTACAATATATAACTACGCACAAACACTGCGCTTATAATCTCTTAATAAAACCACAACTGTATCTCTAAGTTTCATTATTAATTATAATATTCTCTTGTTGTGAGGTTAATATATTACATGTAGGTGTGGCAACACATAATTATATCGAGTATCAGATTCTATAGGATGTTATCACGTGTTTGAGAGGTAAGCCCACGCTTTCAATGTAACAATAAATAGCGTGTCTAACCATATTATGACTACGTCGAAACCAGGAAGAACTATTTGTGGGTTTAGACTAAAATTGGAAAATTGATACTCAAAGCGTAACATATCGAATACTTAAAATAATCAATCACTTTTTATATTATATTATAATTAAAGGCATACGATTCAAACGATATACAATAATGAATAGGACAGTTAATTGTTAACAATTACACTGCGGCCGTTGAACACGCAATTAGTATTAGGAACAATAACTGTATGGAATCTAAATTCCAGTCCAGACCGATACTATAAAGAATCACGTGGCAATAGTCTGCTTGAAACCGAAGATATTTAAAACATTTTAAAATATTTTACTGTTTTTCGAATGGTAGTTCATATTCAAAATATGAACGGTACTAATCAATCATTATCCGGAAGACTTGTTAAACGAATATAGGTAACTATAAATAGATGTGACTAATGTGATGATACACCTTAATTTAGAAAGTACTGTGGTAAGGTGAATGCTCCATTCAAGTCGTGGAGCCCGTGTATAATGATTAACGAGCTAAGGCGTAGGCACCTAGCACGTCGGCGAATACTTGCTCTACATTAACTCATCAGCAAAAAAAGCCAAATAAAGTTATAATTTATCAATGAGATATTCGAAATTTGTTACTAACGATAAGCGTAAACAATACCGTCCCCGGCAAACTAAACAAATTCTTTTGAATGAAACACTTGACTAAGGATGTTGATATTTTTCGTGTAGAAAATCTGACGAACGAAATCCAATTCCGGATCAAGATCCAATGCCAGAATGAAAACGTAAACAACGCGTGGTCAACAAACGCACTTGGAATAACAGTATTATTCACACATTCGCACAATCTCAATGGCAATCATAAAACTTTATAGAACTTTTCGTAACTACAACTGCACTACATATATCACTGCGTGTTAAGAAAACCATGAATTTTGTTTTACGCAAGATCTGTACTAACGATTTATTAGGTTTGTCTCATTCGTCGTTGATAGAATTGTATGTTAAGAATGTTTACGATTGTCTGAGACGCACAGGGCACGATCATGGTGGTCGGCGGCATGGTTGCGGCTGTGACGACACTCGCGCCAGTGCGCGCTGTTCCGACTGACGGTCGGCGGCCAACTGGCTTCGAACTCGCACTGGCCAACTCCACCGCGCACCACTCGCCAATTCCGCATTTTAAAATATTCCGTTATTTCTAAAGTTTCATAAAATTATTTTACAACAATTTGATTTTCATGTAGCATCCTTTGAACAATTGGCAAGTTTAATCTTATGTATCATACATACGCTCATAAAACTTGGAACTGCGCAAGTGCCAAGTACAATATAGAAATGATGTATAAAATATTAATAAACATCCTTGTTTTTCTAACAATACACATATACTTTTGCCGTGATTTATATAAAACCTTTTCGGGAAAACTTCGTAGCTCGTGCTAGAGATTCCTGTAAGGCATTTATAACCTAGCAACGTAGCATTTCGTAGCAATAGCGAAAAGTAAACAATGACGATATAAGTGCTATCTGTCAATTTAAGCATAAGTTATTATCTTGTAGCTAGAACATTACTTATACTTCTGATATCATATACAATAATACCACTGTTCGGAAAACATAAACAAGCAGTTGAGATGCCATTATTGTCTTCCTGGTGATAAGGAAGTCAGAGTGACAATGATTTGTTTATCAGATGTGATGTATTTTTTCTTTTAATTTTTGCGTCTAAATACTAAATATAGGAGATATTGAGTACACTTTTTGTTTAAAAGTACCTATACGAAAGTATAAAAATGAATCCTGATTTCTCTAATTTCTCCAATAAGTAAATAGGTACGGATTTAAACGATTTTATTTTACAAAAAACTATTAAGAAATTTTGCTTTAGACATTTTCAGAAAATTGGCGGGTTATTTAAACTTCGCATGGTTGTTGTTCTTCCAAAAGCTATGTAGCTTTTAGAAATAAATAAAAGTGATTGAAGCCGTGGGACGTAACTATTAAATAATAAATTACAGAAAAACGTTGTATTGAATGATTTCTTAAGTTAAACTGCCTGTCAAAATAAAAATTACAATGTTATTTAATTTTAAAGTCTAGTTAATGTTTCTTTTTTATTTTAACTATATAACTCCGGATTATAGTAGCTTAATATTATGTAAATCATATTAATTACCTTAAGATTTCACTTAAGTAAAATATTTGTACATTGCTGAGATGCTAAGTTAAAAATGCTCTGTTACCAGAAGAAACAAAAGATGCATACAATTTTAGTGGTAGTAGTAATATTACGATCATTTATAAATAAAGAAACCTGAAAACTAGTTCCGAAGGACATTTACACATTATTCGTAGTTGATATTTTTTCTGAGATTTCGCCATAACAGATATATAACTAAAATAGCTTTATAAATTAGCTTTCACTGCATAATATAGTGAATTTAATGCCATTGTATCTAAGGCGTGGAAATGCAAAAATTTAAATGTATTTCCATAGTTTGTTCGTGGAGTTGTACGCACCGTAACGTTTCCGCACTCCGATTATAGAGATCTTGCGGAAGAGTCAGGAAGGCCGCGCCCGCCACTTATAAATATTATTAGACTATTCTTCACTTCGCATTCTTATTCCATAATGAACAAGAGCCAAATTATACTAAATAAAACGAATAACACTTAAATTTATATTTTATAACGAGACATAAAATTATAATAAAGCAAACAGGTCTATATAATGTGAAATCATGCCTTTTCCGCTTAAGTTTTTACCATATTTATGTAATTACATCATTACTTCCTACATGTAGTATATATTTGTTGGTGACTATGTTCCAATTATATTTATGAAATGTTGAAACGGAACTGGTTCAAAAAATAACATACTCTAATAAGGATAAACAACATACGTTAATCAAAAGGGATGATGTGTAATCATGTGTCATCAAATTTACAGTTAAAATTACTAATTTATATTTAAAAAAGTGATACAATGTTTAACTATTATAACGAAACACGTCACGTGTGCAAAGGACATCCGACCCACAAAATAATCAACTGTCGAAGGATTTGCACTGTGTATGTACAATCATAATAATGTCCATTGTCCTCTTTAACTTACGTGATCATGCAACACGGAACAATATAACATTTTTATGAACGGTTGACGTGTGTAAAGCTAAGAATAAACAAAGATGCACACTTGGATGACGCAAATTTTACGCTCTTTATATCTCACCCTTCCGTGAGTTTAAACTCTAAATTCGTTGTTTATTGTAAACTGTATAAGTCAGCAATCTACTTCAGCACTGTATGAACTCCAAATAATTAGTCAGAAACTTTAAGATGACCTAAGTATCTTAACACAGTTCGCCGTGAAAAATGTTACTTCGCCGCGACCGAGGCCGGAATTATTGTCGCACGGTTTTGGCAGAATATCAGGATCTTTAAAACGTCATATTGGAAGCTGAGCCAGCGGCATTTCAAAACACATTACAATTTTATATAGCTAGTATCCCGCCTCAGCTTGACCAGATAACAGTAAGTAAGTACGAGTAGATTACATCCATTTACAAGATACCCGCAAATCGGACGACAAATAAGAAGTTTAAAAGAAAATTCAGCTTCCCCAATTTCCCGCTTTCAAGATGAATTTTCACAAAACGAATTAACTCATAATCATGTCTCTATACCACAAATTCGGCTACAAAATATAAGCGAGGAAGTGCATCAAAAAATCTTCCTACCCTATTCACAAGTTCGCTAACACTAACACTAACTATTAATTTTATCTAAAAAAAAGTACTAACAAGACATAAAATGTATTAAGTTTTATAGAATAAATGGGTTTTGCAATTATTTGAATGTTATTTAGAAAATTGTCTGTGCATTTCTATTTTAAGCTAAGTTTGTTGATATTGTAATTTAATAAAAGATGCATAACTCTTACCAAATCTTCAATATGTTAAATGCAATACATATACGAGTGTACTTTAATATATTAAATGTCACTTTGAATTTCATCTCGATACATATAAGAAACTTAACTCCAGTTAATGATCATATTTCTGCGTTCTAACGTGCTCATTAGTTTCACAATATATATAGCATTAAACCGACCAATCGCGACTTCAGTATCCCTCGTATTCCACAGTTTATATTATATTTTTTATAACATGGTCATATTCGAACAATAGGTAGTAGTGATATCGAAATATTGTATGGATCACGAACTACTATAAACTGATTACCTCCGCCCTTGGACATCTACAAGCTTAAAAACCGTAGTGATAAATAAAATTGAATTTTCCGTTTGTAAAATAATAATAAAAAGGTTGCTCTTTCTAAGGTATACTAAAGTACAAGCTTTTGCTCGCAGCTTCGATGGTGTTTATTTTGAGTTAGTCGACCACTTCTATTCGTCCATTATATTATTTTTGGGTCAATTTACTGATGCACAGACACGCAGCTCGTATTTATTTATTATAACTATATATGCTACATAACCGGAACAAAATTTTAACATCACCGTATGTGAGTTTGTCCTGGTTACTTCTAAAAAGAGTGTACCGAATTTGCCGAAATTTCCATTAACAGATTACTAAAATTATAAGAAGGAACATACGAGTTTTTGCCATTATAAAATTTGAGGTAAAACGAATGTCAGCGCTATGTATTATATAAACACGAACGTTCAATAAATTATTTAAAATAACCAAAATTAGTTTCATCTATTCATGCGAAGGCATAGATTGAATATGTGTAGTTCATGTTTAATGTTATATATCTAATAGTGAATTAAATATGTTCGATATATGTAACGTAGTATATCAGAGTAAACAAGATAATATGCTCGCGGGAATTACGTCAGCTTCATACCACATATTAGTTATAGATAGGTATTTGTGGTTAATATTATTAATTATATTTTTAAGAATGAGATCTTTATAATGGTTAATTAAAATTATTTTACAAAAAAATGTCTTATATATTAGGTCGGTCACAATTGTATTCTCATACTAATATACTTAAATGATACGATAATAGATTTGTGGTTAATATTATTAATTATATTATTCGGACCGAGATCGATGTTATGGTTAAGTAAATGAATCTTACTTAAAATAATCTTTAAATATGAGGATACGCTTGTATTGCTTGAATAATAACTGCTGATACGATTCATTTAATTATAATGAAGTTATTTACTTCATTATAAGTCAGTTCAGTGGTTAAGATTTTAGTGATATCCGTTCGATTTGTTATATAAATATATAAGAGATTAAACAAAAGGAGTTGCTTGTAGAGGGCTGAAAATTTGGGGTTATATGTATTTTTAAAAAACAAAATAAATTGTGTAAAAAATAAAAATAAGAATTAGACCTCACTTAATATTTAGGGGAATGAAAAATAGATGTTGTTCGATTCGCTGACCTAACCGATATGTCAAAAGTTCACGAAAATTAATCGAGCTATTTCCGAGGGTTTTAATTACAAATACCATGAGGCGTTTTTATATATTAGATAAAATAAAAGTTGTTTATGTTACGCGTCATTATATCAGTTATCTTCCATTCAAAGTCAAGTTAAAATCCGTCTAGCCCTTTCCAAAATTAGCCGGAACAAACTAACTGACAGACCAACAACTACACATTTCATTTATTGTTTTTATTAGATTACTTTATATAGTATATAATGTCATACACATTGAGAAAAAACTGTTATATTGTTAATACAGACCCCAATGTTATTTATATTTCCTATACCTATAAATTATCTTAAATCTGTGGAAATCCACGGGGATACCTCTCAGGGTATTTATGGATTGGTACCGTGCGGAAAGTTAGTCATCATTCAAGATTTGTTTAGCAGGACGCTGTCTCCGATCGACCTTCCGCAACAGAAAATAAACTTAATTCTACGGACACACGCGTCCCATTTTTATCTAATGCATGACATCATCCAGGTGGTAAATATTAGATATTACTATTCAGTCCACCTAGGAACAATCGAATAGATGATTAAGTCCATTAGACGTTATTTACCTTGATATTCATGATTCACTTAATGGTGACTACAATAGAGCAGTTGATTATAAAAGTTTCATACAATAATCTAAATGAAGTCATGATATAGATAACTCAAATAGAAAAGTATTTTTCATGTCTAACTACGAATAGATAAGCAATGATTTATTAAGGTGCGTAAGGAAGTCAATGAAAACATTTGCACAATAATTATGATATACAAATGTAAATTTACCCTAAACCATTGAGACTGTGTAAACATTTTAAATTTCAGACGTAAATTTGGATGTACGATGCGGATAACTCTTAACGAAGCGCATTATATACGGGGCCGCGAAATTAATTTTATCTTTTAAAATATGAATGATATAGACGGTGAAATAAGTTATTATGACATTATTTTAATAAATTTCAAGATATTCAGTAAAAAATATATTGATTAATTATAACATTTAACTAACGCATCACTAGTTTGAGAAGTATGGTTAATAGAAGTTATAATGCACAAGAATGATAATTTTACGTTCTAGACAAAAAAATTTAATTTGCGTCTAGGTCTACATATAATTCTTTCTAATATATGCACTATATATAATAGTTGAATAAAAGCCACCCTTACCGTTGACATGTTTGCAGGTAGTGTCCTTATCTCTCAGCTCCTTCTCTATGCTCCATACCGGCGACTCTGGTTTATTGGATGTCCTGTAATTTCGAATTACTTTTAGAAATCGATTGAGATGGCGCCAGCGAATGAAACTAGCTTTACCGCTACGCGTTCTAGGATATTCCGAGCATGCGCGAAAATGCAAGTCGTTACAGTCGTGATTCAGTGCATGACCAATATTTTATGCGACATTCAAGGGTCAACGCACGCGGCAGAAACTGCTCTGGCGTACGCGCAGCACGCAGGTTCAAGACCGGCTGAGCACGGCACACTATTGTGGACGTCCGTCATCGACAGAATTAAACTGATTCACGTGGTACTTGGAGCGGACATCGAGGGCACTAATTACGCCATTATGCTTAGTTAATAAACCGGCTATTATCCGGGACTGTTAGCATAGAGCTTGTATTATTGCCAAGATTGTATGCTCTTTGTTTTTCTACAAGCGGAAAAAATCAACTTACATTATTAATGTTTATAATTAGATCTTATGCCTTGTATTGCGAAAATACCTTTGTATTCAATACGTTAAAGAAACTCGATATTATATTATTTCGCAATCAGATATACCATTGATAAACTTCATCTCAACAATCTTTGCCGAAAAATGATATAAAATACGTAACAGTTCTCAGAAAACGCGTCTCTTTACGCGGTACTGTATCTGCCGATAATCTTCTTAAAGAAAACTCCCTATGAATCATACGATAGTATTTTAATAGTACTGTGTGTATACACACTTTATCGTCACAATTTGCAGAAATATTTTTAAACTCACAATTGAAACTTATCACGACGCCCACGTGCGAAATAATTCTTGACATCTATAGGTACATAGCAGACCAATAAAGATACAGAAAAGATAGTATTTTTTGTTAGTGAGCTCGACAATATCCAGTTTCTTATAGTTTAACAGCAAGGCTGAACAGTAACTACCTATAGATGTAGGGCAAGGTTGTCAAGTTTACAAAGAAAACTAATATTATATTTGCCCATATCATATACAACGTGCAAACTAGCAATTCACGAGAAGACATTTTGTGTATTAAATAATATTATAATCTCTAGATTCTATACATATATCTGAAGTAACAAGTTTAATCAACTAGTTAGAAATTTAAAAATAAATACTTACGATCTTGTCTGTCTGGAACAACGTCGCAATTCTGCGGCGAAGACGCAGAATTCTCCAAAAGTGAGGATCAGCGATTTTCTTCGGGCACATTGACGCGCGCACACCAGCATTTCAAAAACTGATAAGCAAATGACATTAATTTTAATTACACACTATAGTTTATCCTTTTTTAATTGATTAAGGTTTATTTTTAATTTCTGTACTTTTCCACCATGTAAATTTTTAAGATAAATCCCATAAAATATATTGCAAATTTAGATTCACGAATAGACTACATTTTGACCATTTATCGAGTTAAAAGTATCCTGTCTCTCAAATTAAATTCGATTGATAGTCCTTCAAGATCAGCGAAAATATTTTTTTTAAATCTAGTAGTATGCTTAAAGATAAATCATTTTATTTGTTAGAGTCGAAAAGATAATAAAAAGCTTATAATACAAAGTAAGTCAGTTTATAATTCTTTCACCTATACAAATAATACAGAACTGTTTTCAAAAAATGTCTCTGTCTGACAGCCGTTTAGAACTGCACGTAAATTACGACAAGTATTATATCACACGAATATAGTAGTACTAATTGGCAGTAAAATAACAATAATGGAATTCCATAGTATTACAATAATCAGCATTATGTATTGTAGCTATTTTTAAGTATTAACGAAGAATGCTGACGTCCTCATTAATACATACATTAATTTTAAAATATTTCAATTTTTACACTCGTTGTTTTTAGTAGTTTCCATAATGATGATTAATTAATACACATGTTTTTGTCTAACACTTAAGTGTTTACGTACATTCCGGTCTTTAAGGAAGTCTTAGGTTAAAAGATAGGTATTATATGAAATAAACACGACAAGTCATATTTTAATTGTTTCGCCATTGATGGAGTCATTATTGACCTACATAAATATTTTATTGTATAGCAATTACAATCCCTTTCTTGTAAGGCATCGTCGAACGACGTCTAGCCCGATTGTACACATGGCTCCTCTTAAACATATATTAACGTCAAGAAAACAATGAATCA
>JAOSYY010000009.1:2659948-2712622 GCA_025727935.1 Hebomoia glaucippe | reverse complement strand
AAGTGTACACGATTATTTGAATTAAGGAAACGACAAGATTTATGAGTCACACTATCATGTTAGAGGCGTAACCCCTAGATCCGTAAATTGTTTTATGAGCAGTCTCAAATAATAGTACATTTTAAGATAAAATCACCGCAACTCTTTAAGATTCTGATAGACGTTTACATTTATTGTCCGATTTATGGTCGGGAATAAACGTTTTGTTCTGAGTGCAAGTATTAAAAAATTATATAGACGTTGGATATATGAATTTAATTAATATGATAAATATAAAAGGAAATTTGTTGATTTATTTCTTTGTTACACTTTTACGCCTAAAGCACTGAATCCATTGTGCTTATTCCTTATATATATCGTATTTATTATTTCTTACTAAAAGCTTATAGAGGACAGGGCAGGCTTTGTTGTAAACGTTTTACTTGCATTATCCCATTACAAGGACGATCTAAAAAGTATGATGTTATAATTTTAGATATCTTATTATAGGCAAAAATATTTTTAAATTTATACTTTTATTATTACAGTTTTGGAAATAAGAATTTTTATGTTATTTCTCCGAAAAAATTAGTAACTACATAAATAGATTTTCAAGAGCAAGATAAATATAAGATAGTAAGTAAAGACCATTACAAAATTTCTCGCTATCTCAATAACATTTGCGCTGATTACATTTCAATACCGCATTTATCAAACAGAAATCATTTATTGATAATAATTGTGTAACCTTATTTACGGCCCGACTGAATCATAAGTGACGTTTTTTCTTATCTCATCATTCTATCGATGACTGTTCTTCGAAACACATTAAGGTTAGAAATATCAAGAAGGAAGATGAGTAAACTAATAATTACAGCTGTTTGTAAGGGGACAAGATTGTTCATGACGGATACGTTTAAAATTGTGCCTACCAGTAGCTACACCATTAGCTTTAGTTATAGGATAAGCAATTAATTTTCCCCTATAAGACGTCATAATTTTAATTGTTTTGATCAATACAATCGAGGAACCTTATTTAGTTTGAGAGTGTAAAAAATATTGATAGAAATTTGTCATTTTATTATATAAAGTATCAAATATTTTGCAGTGAAAAATTGTTTCGTAGTTAATTATGATATAATATTAAGTTATACAAAAACAGATTTTCAATATCGTCCTATCCATCAAATAGTCTCTAACAAAAATCCTTTGTTTAATTCCGGCAGCCATTTTCATGGTATCCAACCTAAGCAAATAATTATATAAAAAATAATGAGTTTGGTTAAGATCCTTTCTACTAATATTTCTATTGGTAGTATTCATTTTAAGAATAATACATTCTTTAAGCAAAGTCTATTGAGGAATAGACATGCGAAAGTTAAAAAGAAGGTGACTAGAATATTAAAATACAGAGTATAATAAAACTGACAACACTTACCCTGAGTCTTAGTAGGATAAAGTTCCAAGTCGTTGAAGAGGCTCTGAACTCGGTGGGCGGGCGCCGGTTGGTCGGGCGGGCCGATGCGGCACTCCCAAGCGTTTGCCACCTCCCTGCGACAACGACAACCGCAAATAATTAACACAGAGTAAGCTACGCTTGTGCTTTATAACCAACTCACACCGTCCGCTGACTCAAGACTCAATTCGCAATAATCCTTGTTACGATACAAATAAAGCGCAAATCGTTAAACTTGTCCATAATTGCATAGAATGCGCTGTGATCAGCAGAAATAACATCATCGTAATAATTAACTAAGTAATTATCTAAATACATAATTCCTGTTTTGATATAATTATAAATATGTTTATTTATTACAAACTTATAGATAAAATTTTCGTGTCACGGTGTTTGTAATTAAACTGCTCCGGAATGGCTGGACCGATTTTCATATTGGATAGGTCTGCGAATCGAACATCTAATTTTCATCCACCTAAATATTAAGGGTAGTCCCCTTTAATTTTTGATTCGTTTTTTAACATTTTTTTTAGTTTTTTTTCATACAGCAACAATATATACACAATAATATACAATACCAAGAATTTCTCCCTTCTACAATGAATATGTATTGTTTTAATCGCAATATTTTTATGTGGCAAATCGAAGTTTGCTGGGCCAGGTAGTTGTTATATATAAATTGGTTATAACATGGTATAAGTTCAAATTGGTTCATATTATCGTAGATTAATAACTAACACAATGACTCCTGACATCAATCACCATAAATCAGTTTTGTTAGATCATATTAGTATACAGTGTAAAGTGTATACAACAAAAAAATGTTCTAGAATAACTTACTGTTTCATATTTATTTATTTTTTACAACTGTATAACGGTCATTGAACTTAATATACTAATAACTAGACTTAATTGATTGGTATACTATACTGTCGACCCGGTTTTTAGTTTTAATGTTGAGAAATTTATAGAAAACGAAAGACGGGATAAATATTCCTCCCATCATTTAACTAGTAAGATGCAGTCGATCACTGATATAAACTAAAAACAATAATGGTCACACTTTAGAATCTAACGGAATAAGCTCTAACTAACGACTGACACGGTTGATCTTTCAATGAAATGAAGTATGGGTGGTATTATTTTGAAAATAATTAACAGACAAAACATGGCATTCTTGAGCTCAGGTTTCTAAAGGCATTCACCGGTTACCCATAGTATTCCCACGAGAAAGTAATGAAGTACTTCATAGGTTTCTCGTAACACTCAGTTAGATAGAACCCGGCCTCTCACGCACGACAATTGCGCCCACGTATATCAAAATAGTACTATGTAATATCAAATTTAAAACACGTCGGTTTTTTAATATTGATTTACGAATTAGTAATACATTACGCCCATAATGTTTTGAAGAAAATGTATCATTCTCTATATACTAAAGAATTTCGACAATGAATAAGCATTTTCTTTATTGTCTGCGTAAAACTGAAAATCTCATTGATGATGACCCAATATGCGCCAACGCGAAAACCAAAGTTAACGCATCTGCAGTACAAGGTTATTACGAGAAATATTTAATACCTAAATTTTGTAAATAAAAGAGACACGAAAATAACTTATTCGGAACAAGGACAATGTGTTATTTGCGTCTATGTTAGATAACCACTCCTAATTGCATAGCTTGATGAAATATAATCTTTTTAAAACAATTTTAATATCATAAGTACATGTATTTGTATTTAAAATGATAGATAGGAAAATGATGTCTCTATGGACATGTAGCAACACATTTTCTTGTCTGGCAGACGGATTTTTACATATAATTATTGAATTTTTCTTTACAGGCGAATAAGCGATCCACCTTCGTTGTACTTTTAGTTTTAATCAAAATCGCGCTCGAGACTCCTTTAAATTTTCGCTATTCTTCGTTGTTCCGGATTTGGTCGTCCACACCTACTCGAAAAATTCACCCTATAAGTATACAAGGATCCAATCCTTAGGAAGACGTATCTTCCTTCCGAGCCATAGAAATGGTTTTTGTAACAAATATTTAACTTTATCATTTTCATTTTCAATTGGAATTTAAAATATGGAGATAGCATAAAAGTCGCGTAGGTCTTTTTGTTTCCGATAAACCCGTAAACCATGCGCTATTTTAATATGGCATTTAATGTTTAATATATTTTTACAGTAGACAAATTGTATATGTGAAAATCTTAATTCAGCTTTTATATATGTAATGAAATTTAATCTTTGTATTCAAGGTATTTTTTCTTTTCATTGGCAAATGTCTATCTGATCTATAGTTAAACAACATACTTGCATAGATCTCCTTGTATATTGAATTTGCACACACATATCGTTACATTAGCAGTATCACAAGCACATATTGAAATGCATTTAAAGCACATACTAGCTAAAATATAATTCAAAATATGCATTACTCAATGATTTTATTAATAATATATGAATTACATATGATCACTGTACGTAGTTTCTGTATCGTATCCGATAAACAAATGTATTTATATGAGAAGAAATGACTTCATACAATATAAGAAGATAATATTTGTTTGTAAGTTTGTTAGAACCGGAACTAAATTCTAGAAAGTACTTCACTGATAAAAATAATCTTTTTCGTTGTTAAAAATGATTAGATCTCACTATTGTAAATAAAAGTTTGATTATATTATCCTGCTTAAGGAGATATTAAAAATTGGGTTCATTAATATATTATACCTGCAATATCAATAAAACATTAATGTCTGTTCATGTAAAATATAAAGTATAAAATATAAAGGAGCCTCGCGAGGGCACTTACTAAAAAAATCAGTTTTCACTTCTTTGAAACACAAAAAAAAAAAATTCCCGAATCTAAACTAATCGATGTTAGATTTACAGAAAAGATTGAAAATTTTTTATTTATGTATAAGACTAGAAAGTGCTGTATAATTCGGTAATTTGATGAATTGAATTAATATTATAATTTACTTATTTGTCTTAGTGCGTAAAGTCAGAGGCAAGTCAGGTAGTAGGATGATATGGAGTATGTACAACATGACGTACAAGCAAAAGATAAGTTTCTTAAGACTTGACCTAATCGATAAACGATGGGTCGCCATTAACGTCAAACACATGAAAAATAATATGTAACCAAGTTTTTTACGATTTAATACTTTTCAAAATAATTTATTTATTCTAATGTTATAAAGCTGAAGAGTTTGTTCGTTTGTTTGATAACTTTAATTTCAGAAACCGCTGGTCCTATTTGAAATTCTTTCAGTGTTGGATAATTCATTTATCGAGGAAGGCCATATTATATTAAAAAAAAAAATGGGATTCTTACTAAGAGTCGAATAATGGAAGCCAAAGTGTAAACTTCGAAGCAAAACGCGAGGGAAGCCGCTCGCAGAAACTAGTAAAAAATATATCTTAAATCAAAAGTTTTTCTAAATGAGGTACTAATAACAGACCCAGTATTTATATTTTTATCATTTTTATTAAATAAATTAGAATTCCGCAGAAAAACGTTAAAACCTATAAAATTCTGTCGGTCAAGTATACTGGCCAGTGTTTGGGTTTGTGAAATTCTTTTAATAGTAAAAATAGTGACACCTAAAACAAATACGGGTCATCGTTAGTCTAACCTAACCTTCCCTAAAATTCCATGAAAAGGTTTGTGTTAATATAAGTTACCTATTTTTTTTGCAATTGAAATAGAAACTGAATACATATTCTATCTTTAAAAATGTAATCGAGGTTAATGCTTTGTATGTTAAAAAAATAAATGAAGTTTGTGTGGCCCGCTTATAATAATAATACATTGTTAAGGGGTGAAAAAGATGTTGACATCACGTTTGCCTGTAAAAGTCGAAAACATTATTTGTTTTATTAAGACTTTTTATACAAATAAACGCTGGAAATCACATTATAAGATTACATTTAAGTAGGTACGTAAATTTTATGATCACTTCATTGAAATAAAAAAGAATAATACAATTTTTTTAGATGCTGGGATTGCAAAACATTCCATTAATTGTTCGGCTCAAAGCAAACGATGTAGAAATAAATGATGAGGTCAGTATGACAGTAATATAATCAGAGTTCATACAACTCTTGTTCTTTTTTGTAACCGCACGATTGGTGGTTAATTGCTACATTCATTCAAAAAACATATTAAGTGCCCAGAATGATAATTTATTGATATTCAACACTCTCTTATCATGTATATCGCACTTTTAAGAAACATATTATACATATGTTTTAAGTTAAAATCACAAATAAGTCGAAACAACTTAATTAATACAACGATTTGTACAAAAATAAAATATACATTTCCACTTCGTATACTACTAAAAATTGTGACTCCCGACGGCAAATCAAATTGGAAAAAAATAGAACTTTATAAATTACAACTAAGTACAATCGTGATCGTGTCAGCTTTCAAAAAAAATCCCATTACGATGGCTCCAGTCCTTAAGGAATTACTATAACAATGGCAGACACAAACACATCAAGCTTATAATGTTTTATTTGTTGTGTGCTTCGTTCTAGGTTGTTGTTATGTATTTAGAAATGCAAGTAAAATAATTATATATTTCACAAAGACCTAACTATAACACAATTCAGCAAATCAACCTTATATTAAGTACTTGAAATAATATCTTGAATGAGAACAAACATTTCAAGTAAGGGACAAAGAATTTAATTTTAATGTCGGACAAAAGCAAAATATTGGAAAAGTTAAAACATAATGATATTATGTCCGCGACCCAGGCAGTCGGGCATTTACAAAAATATACCATGACATCATGGTGTGCGAACGAGAGGTGTTTCACGTCTCTTTTGCACATATCATTTTCAATATAATAGCGGTAACGAGTGCATTTACTCCTCATTTGCGATCAATTAGATACGTTCAATACGTCTACGCGATATATATTTAATAGTAAATGAATACCACAGTATAATATAGACAGCAAGGCAATGTGTCAACGAAGCATACAGTATGATGACTATAATAACATTCACATACAATCAACGTCGACTGTGGCCCACTTCCGTATAGCTAACGGTTTTTTTAAGATCTTTTCGAAATGTCTGAGGTCATGTTCGTTTTAAGTTTAAACACGTGATGTCATGGTCGCTGTAATTTCTTTCTCGTGATCGTATGCTGTAGAAATGTTATTAATTAAATTTCGCCTTACCATTTTAGAATGTAGAATATGAGAGTATAGTAAAAATATCTGTACAAACAATTTGATTCAAAGAAATATTTTTATCTGGTCTTAGAAAGGCCTCTTCAGATAAAATATATTATCAATAAAAAAGATAAAATGTCAACAAAGTTAGAATTTGACTAATACTTGACTTTTTGATTCATATTTTAAAGAGGAAGTGAAAAAATTGTCGATGACGATGACTTCACGGATTTAAGTGTTTATCAATAGCTCGATTTGGTTGGAATAGTAGAATGATATTAGTTTTAATACGTAGTACAAAAAATGTACACTGCGTAATAGTTAAAAAAAATGTCATACCTACAACACCTTAGGAAAGAAATCTTGAACAATTTAGTAAAAAATTATGCAACAATAAAAAAGGATAATATTTACTTACATATATCTTACTCCCGACTCACCTCACTTAAATATAATAAAATATTTACAACTGCGTAAATACTGAAAATACCTCCTGACATAGTCAACAAGGATGGATCTATGATGTCATGGTTTTAATATCGTTGACCCAACAGCAACGAATAAAATTTACTATATAATTATTAATTAATTAAAATCATTAAATATAGAAGTATATTGAGAATTAAAACAAGTGCGCATTAAAATTAAACAATCCCAACTGTATTTAAATTACGTTTTTAAAAGGTCATTTCGCGACCAGGATTTAGGACGACACCAATGGAGAGATACAATTGTTTTGTTGAATACTAGCTACTGTACAGTTTAGATTTAAATAGAATAGAATTTAAAAAAAAAAGATAATTTTAATCTCACCTGGCTAAAGTCCCTCGTAACTTAATAACACCATTGGTCTTGTGTGACATATAGTCGTCTTCTTGCGGTTTCGGTGCTTGAGGTAAATCGCATATAAGTGGTTCTATTCGACATGAAATAGGTGCCCTCTTCGGTGGCGTGGTGCGAGGGTATGTATGATGCTTAGCGGTGCCAGCTGAAGTATCACTGCATCTCGTCTTGGGCAGCGTTCGAGCGCATAAAGCTGTAGCTGCATTTTTCAGGTGCGTCCGGAATCTATTGTTGCTTTGGGTGCTAAGGATAGCACCCTCCATTTTTACGATTAAATAATAACACTTTCACTCAATTCAAATTGCAATCCATTGTTATTTTATCCACTGCATTACGATTAATAACAATATACTATCGTATCATTATTAAAGATTGTATAATTGTAAATTTGTTCTGTTTATTAGGTATCGAAATTTATTTAGACCAGTTTTAAAAGTTTGTATGCACTTTGATTTTAACGTTTTTATATAATAATATTATAACCATTTTATCGTTTATAGATGCCTATCAGAACATGTATACACAGGTGAAGTGAAAGCGATTGCATTTGATAAATGATAAAAATTGAACACGAAGAGTTGATGTCGTATGAATCGACTTATTATCGGTTTAATATATTATATTTTTACAATATTCACGTCTATTCTGTTGCGGAAGGCTGCGACGGTCAGCAGAGGAGAGACGAGGGAGCGGGCCGGGGCGAGGCGTAGGTGCGCTGACATCACCGTCAAAGCCAGCCGATCTTACATCACCGCAGCGGCTGCCTCATATCGACAGAACAACGACCAAATGCCCGCGCCCCGACTTACAATAAAATTATTCATGCGACATAAGATTATTCGACAACTTAATATCTGATCTCATCCGTGGCTACTATTTACGATCGGATTAGATTAACGACGTTGTTTACTTAATAAAACGATAATGAGAGCAGGCTTTAGTTCGTTAAGAGATCATGATATAAGGTAAAATTGTGGAACTTCCAAAAAAACACACAAAGGGTTCGATTTAGTTCATCGACTCGACAGACATGCCAAATGGCAGACTTCACGTGTCGTCAGATCATAATTTCTTAACTTTATATTAAGCAGGGGATTATGCGGACATTAACTTTACTAATAGTACTTATATATACATACATAGAAACACACCTTTCCGAACGACTAAGCGGACAATACGGTTTTCGTCTCTATTTTATATATTATATTATTATATTATCTTTCGACTGTATTTATCTACTCCCATTAATGCTTATAAACATATCGTCATTTCGACAATATTCTTGACATGGGTTTTTCTTAATTTTATAATATACCTTTAAATGTTACCGACTTAATTTAGGTACAAAACTGCATTTAATTTTATAGAACATGTTATGACCATCAGAAACTAAAGTTAAACAATTTACAGTATTGTTAGAGTATGAAGAAGACTGGCATCTCAAACAGTTTAATACAATAATTGCGACTGGCCAAACAAAACATTAAGCGCCTAGAGTAAATGCAGCTCAACAATAATTTATCAACGCCCACCACAATACACATTTAAGACATACGACGAAATGCAGTCTCTACATTAAATCTCTACAATCAGTTATTGTTAAATGTCATATTATATTTATAATTATTTCATACTAACTTTATTTGCTTTTAACTCTATACGTATAAATAAAATTGATGTGTCCGTTTGTATTAACAAATTTAGAGCTCTTTTATATATCAAAATATATACGGTGCTCGTAACTGAAATACTATTTTTATTCTGGCTTTTCTTTGTTTGAGGAATTGTGACTGGCAGACTTTATTGATTCATTATCATTTGTTTATAAATAAAATCCAAACGGCAGTTTGATAATTTAAATAATAAGACTTGTGATTATTTATCCCTGTTAACACGTGTAATGAAACCATAAGGTGTCCAATAAAACATTGTTTTAATAACCATCACAAATAGAGCGATAAATAATAGCCCGGTAATTATGAATAGTGTTCAGTAAGGTATCATTAACAACTAACAAGTATTTACGAGGCATAAGGCTCTGTAAGTAATTGTTAACAACCTAACAGGTACTTAGATCAAGGTCTTTCGTCGCCCACTATACCTACAGGCGAGAATGAGAATTAGCCGTTCGATTTCACGATTCCTAAGACGTAATTGTTAAAATTTGATTCGGTTATGAATGTAATAACACCTCGTCCTGAATCATCACCGTTAACGCTATAATTATCGCCTGTATCATTTGATATGCTCGTGAGTATTAATTTGAGTGAGAACCACGATCATAGGAACTTCTTTACATCAGGAATATCGATAGTTATATGTTTATAATTTTGCAATTCTGAACATGAGAGGAATTAAGAGAAAGTATGAAATGTTGCCGTTATACTGACAAGTGTTAATGTAATGTGAAAGTATGCAACAGTTGTTGATATTCGTAGACTAAGTAGCTCTATATTTCTCACGACAATAATATATCAATCACAGTGGAACGGATGTGCAACGGTGTCGGTGGCCGGGACGAGCCCTCTCGTAGGCGTTTATGTCCCAGACATACTTATTACACTATGAGTTATATTTGCAATCTGTCTAGTACCTACTTAAAAGTTGTTCTGTTTTATACTTGTTTCATACTCGAGTCTAACCAATTGTAAAAAAAATACTTTTTAACCGGGTTAAAAGAAGTTTCAACTATTATCTTATAACATTATGAAACCTTTTTCCTGAAGTTTCACTTGCTTTTCAGTCTACATGGTCAAGGGTGGCTGAAGAGGGATCAAACGTCGTTTAAAAGAAAACAGAAATCATTGTTGCTATCTCTATCAACCTCCTCATGGTTGGTATTATCCAGAATTTTATTTGAATATATTAGAATGTCCATTGTTTTTTCTATATGTTAATGCTGTAGATAACGTTAAAGGTACTGTTATTTCGTACTTATTATTGTTTTATTAATAACCACATCTGTTTTAAGATAATTGACCTATGATTGATTATAAAAAGTCATCTAAATAAGAATGTAAAGTTCTAAAATGTAGGTACTTAATATGACTACAATGATGTGCTTATTTGTTTTAAATATTATCATGCATGGAAAGGTATAAATATTGAAAACGTGGTCAATTGTTTTCATTTAGCCTTTTGTACCTAAATCTACACTCAGCGGCAATGGTCTTGAGCACCTACAAATATGTATTATAAGGAACCACTTTAAACTACATTTTGAGTCATTTATTACTCATTTTAATGGCATAAGCATTAATATATAACAAAAAGTACATACGAATATATTTTGTTGTAAATGAAATTTTCAATAAAATACAGTAATCTATGATTTAATCTAGCTAATATTTAGGCAAATCTATTTTTTGCCGAGATTTTACGTTGAGAGATTTTCCACATACTCCATAACGATTAGATATTTTAATTAAAACTCAACACGCCAAATTTAAAAAAACTGATAAATTTACCACTCGCAACCACAATATCAGTTTTAGCAAAGTAGGTACATAAAGTAGAACTACGATAAACTATTTCGATGTCAATAGATGACCAATTTAAAGTCGGCACCATTACTGTTTACAATAGACGGAGGTCAGACGTCTAACTGAATCGATTATGCTCCCATCAAAGCACGAGTTCATGAAATCAAGACGTCCTGTCATTGTGACATCAAATATAGAGATCTTTATATTTGATTAAAGCTGGTGATTGAGTAATGTTCAAATCAAATTTAGCCTTTAAATAATTATGGTAATACTTGTACCTATCTGAATATATACCTACCTATATTTCGTCTCTCCGTGTGTTTGTCAGTAAACTCCACCTAAACGGCTGGTCCGATTATCTCGAAACTTCTTTGTGCATGCTTAACTCGAAAAGGATTTAGATTTACAATTTGGTCTCAACAGTTTTGAAATTTTTATATTTAAAACGCGTGTACCGGACGACATCTGTCGGGTCCAATAATGTACTATAAGTATTAGAATAACGACAACTCGCGTTATCACAAAGTAACTTGTTATAACAAGAGCGGCTATATAAGCTAGTTAATCGTTGAAAATCAGTCAAAATAATCTAAGCTTTTTCGAAGATTGGCTAGTATATTTTGTTTATAAAAATCGCATCTATTGCTTTATGTTATAAACACAGTCATTGTAAACAGAACCAATTCTATTTATGTGTATAGATAATCTTAGAACAATGATAACTTTTACTTGCGACATTCAATTTCCGAAATTCGTTATGTAGCTTAAGAGATTATCGTAATCAAACGGAGAGGTAATAACGATAAAATCGTCTTCTGTACACCCTTCCTTTATCAATCTTTAGTCTAACGAACATATTCTACATATACAAAAATGCCAGTTCTTTCTTATCGTAAGTAAAGATATAGAAGATAACAGATTTGAAAACGTTCAAATCTTATCAACCCTTACAATATTTGCCTTTTATGACATCTTTATAAATAAAAATCATTGATTAACTATCGATCAGATTGAGATAAACCTTCAGTGAATTGTTGAATGTACGGGAAGGTAACTGACACAAGATATATAAATTGAACTTAAAATTTATTATCTAGCAAGCAAAATCATCGGTTCGAACTAATATCTTATAACCTTAATCTTAACGACTTTTGTTTAAAAACAATAGTAAAATGCAAAGACAAAATTTTTCCCTGTCATTACTCTACAATCATAATTTTAATTTCATTATCCAAATTAGTGTTACAAGACACTGATGTATCAACAATATCACTCTAGTGTCATTAAAATCGGTTCAGTAGTTTCATAAGTAAAAAACAATTACACATACAAACTTTCGCGTTTATATTATTACTAAGAATATAATAACGTACCAATAACCATGCCAACAGCGGCGTACAAAAGAGAGAGACACATTTTTTACTTTAAATTCACTTATTTGAGCATAAATACAGATTGCAACTAGTGAGAAATCGTAGAACATAGAACTTAATTTTCGTAAGTCTTTTGAATACATATAGATATACTTTCAAGCGCATAAAACACTGAATAGTATCTACATGTACATTTACGGTTAAAGGTGGGTGTCGCGAACCTTGCTTATTACATAAATGTCCATAACATTAGAAACATTAAATTTGCCTACTGTTGTTTATTAGGTCATATTTTAGAAACCGTTTAAGGCAATGCCCAGTTTTTTTATTGGTAATTAAAATACATCTATACATAGGTATTACGAGGTTGTGCGGTTTATATTATAGTTTTTTTATTAGCAATTTGCATCGCCGATTATCGCTATGATATCATTTTAAGGCGCCGAAAATAACACGATGACATTACTCATTTGTCAGGTCATTGGGCAGTAAGTTAGTAACGAAATGTTAATTAAGTCCCAAACGAGATTTATTTATTCGAATACTTCAATAAATTATAATTGTTATAAATATTATTTTATAATAACTTAACTTATTAGGAACTCAACTAAATCAAGCATCAACAGCGGTTATGAGCGGGTATTAAAAGATAAAATTAAGTAACACTTCAATCAGCTGTAACTCCTGATTACGCGCAGGCAATATTTTGAAACTGCTTATTTACAAAACAAAACTATAATATATTGCCTACAGTGAACATATTTATCATATATCAGAAATTCCATTGGATTTTCTCATTGTTGGCAAAAATTCAAATTGAAATTTTCAACGAGGAAACGCCTTGGCAATAAAGAGTAATTATGCGCCTATTGATTTGGGTTATTTTACAAGACTACGAGTTAGCTAGCGTCAAACACTTGACAATACCTATTAATATTCACCCATTCTAATAAATGAGGGAGAATGTTAAATTGAATTGAATAAAAATATTGCTTAGTATTTTCAAATGTATATATTCGAGTAGCTTTTATCGACGTTACGTCAGCAAACTTCGTAAAGATTCCACAGATACGTCTCCTTTTTTGTAAAAGCTTGTTTAATAAAAATATTTCTACTTGAGAGAAATTTAATCATGAATACATATTTTTTAATACTTATGAATTAAAGAATAAAATTAAAATTTAATTAATTTTGTGGAGAAATATCGAAAAATGAAATTGCAACAAATTAAGGAAACCTATGAATCAAAAACTGGACCTCGATACCAAAAATACAATTTTACTAAAATAAACTTTAGCTTTTAAAAATCTCTATGTATATTGACCTCCGTGGTATGTAGAGCCGTTAAACTAAATGTAAACAGTATTGATTTTATTGTGCAAAAGATTTCAGCGAGATAATTCTCTCAAACAAATGTGAACAGCTGATGGAATAAATTGATACTTGTTACATGTATGCGAACGTGATAAAAAAAAATCAATACCTATATACTTTTTATTACTTTTCTATGGTTTGTAGACCTATGTTCTTTAAACTACTTTGAAAATTAATATTATCACCGATGTTTTGTTAACCTAACAAAAAAAGTATACAACACTTATTAAACTGAGGTATACTTCACAATTATCATAACAATGTAGTGTTAATACTTTTACATAAATGTAAGAACATACGGACTAACTAAATAACTCAAGTGAAACTGAATTCAGAATTTAAATGTTACCAATGCAATCGCTTAACCTCATAGAATTTGAAAGACCGTTAGGTAAATGCCTTTAATGTTTCTCCACTCGGTTTTATTCACCTATGTACAAATTAATAACAACTTTCCACTAACACTAGCATCGTCGTCTTCGCTAACACAACGTCACTGTAAATAAACTTGACATGTTTGTTTTATTCACGACGCTATGATTTACTGCGGACTGCACCACGCGGCGGCGATGGTCGCACAGCACTGATGACTGACGAAGTCGAACGATAGCACGTACTCGACCCTATAACTTCTACCCAGTCGTTTCCGTCATTAAACCGTCACGTTGTCTATCGCTAATTTTCAAACAAACCGAGCGATGGAAACGTTAAGTTTTACGCACGTATCGTACGTGGTACGAGGGTGACGTTGTCACTCCTACACTGATAACAGGTATACTTGGGTACACTTCAACGGTCTGTTTCAACATAAAAAGAACACAACACGAAGTGTACGTTGAGTAAACAAATTAATTTGATTGATTTTTTTAAAACATTTCAATTTATAATAAAGTAAAACTCCCAGAGGCCTTCCTGTCCGATTTGGTATTCCTCGCATTTCCCTACAAACCGTCATGAACAGTTACTAGGAAAAGAATGGGTAACATAAACGGATAAGTAATCTCCTATGACATGTCCATTCATAAATTCAAATATCTAAATTAGTGGTTCTCCTTGTGATTCCACATTCCACAGAACCATTGAAAGGATTAGATTCTATATAGGCTCCACTAATAGAACAAGTTTATTTTTAATTATATTACTAATTATAAATAGAATATAATATACATAGTCTTATTCAACAATAAAAAAAGATAAACATTTCTGCCGTATATTTCATTTACAATTGTAAATTAAAAACCTTTAAGAAAATCAATCATTTGGAAATAGTAAAGTCTATTTCTTAATATATGAATATTGTATTTTAATAGTAAACACTCGGAAAGTAGCGAAGTACATAATTATCAACAGACTGTGATGAAATATAAACCACAGAGACTTACGCAACGAATTCTTAGGTCGCAACAAAATACGTAAAATAAAATACATCGTATGAAAATCTTAGTAATTCAAAATTGTACAACTCTTCCACATTTAGATATGTCATAATACGCGAATTCATTATTTCGAAATCCGTCAAAAGCATCGCGTGAGGCCAAGAGATTGCTTTTGAATAATGACCAAAATAAAGTTGATCGCGGAGAGCTCGCCACGATATTTTGGCAAGTCGGTCCGTGCGTGTCGCGGGTACTCGATGATGCCATCGCCGCGGAGGATCGTGACGTCACCACACATTTTCCAAACGTGGCCGCCAGACGAAAATAGTCCCCGCGCCGCTGCAGACCCCTCGCACCGTGCGCCGTCACCGACGAATTTAGCAAGACGAGCCAGCTTTAAGAGACTAGCGAGCGGCCTATTTCGTTTGACAACTGAGATAAACTTAAGAACTTAGTAGTCAACAGCAAGCTTTTAAATTTATACTATTGGCTATCGCAATTCCGTAGATATTCCTGAAATTCTATCTAAGAAACAAAAAAGGTATTGTCACATTTGATTTATAACACAAAAACCTAGATGTAGGCGTGATCATAAATATTGATAAATATCGTTAGACAACCGACTAGTAGAATACATATTACAATGTTCTTTTTAACAAGTAGAAAGATGAAACACATCTATGCTGCACCAGAAATTATCCTGAGTAAGGTTCTCCACTGACATAACAAACGTTTATTTAAAAAAAATAGAAAATTGTACTATACTTAGTTTAATGTAAAACTTTTCGTTGTTAAAAAAAAACAATAGGCTTTGTTGATGGCAAATCACTGATCTCTTAATGGGATAGCAACGATTTTATTAACTTTAGAAATTAGAAAGGTTAGTTTTATATAAGAAGAACAAAGGGTTACGCTGTCGAAACATGGACATTAACTTTTTACATTTTTGAAAACTGGTTTCATGTAGATATAACAAGTTTATTAACGATTAAATTAGGAATGATTCCAAAATGGACGTTTGTCTAAGTCGTTCACGTCCATCATGTTTCACTTCACTGTCATATTACATAGTGGGGTAATAAGTAAGAAATATATCGTTACTTATATAAATAGAGATGATAAACTCATTGAATGACCGGTCACGAAATCGGGCTGCCCTTGACTTGTGACTGAGACATAGCTTTATAGAACCAGGTGTTCTTTTCCGGAATACCATAAATGTCGACGACGACATTTTTTTCGCTGTATATAATGATGCCATTATGTTTTTTTTCAGGTCACGATGGCATCAGTTCTCTACAGTTCACTCATGGCAGTTTTTATGTGAACGTAAATTAAACCAAATACGTCTACGACTTACCTATGTCATCTAGCATTAAAAGGTCTAACAATACATATATTATTGGCACCTTATATAATTAAAGTACAGTAAACTCTACATATAGGGTAATCGGTAATTAACCTCGATCCACTTAACAGATTAGTAAAAGCTCATTAAAAAAAATATTTTATTTTCGTATTATCTATGTTTTTGCCGTCATAAAGTTAATACAAGGCCTTCAAATGAATCAAAGTTATCCTGAAATATTTAATTGTATTTTATAAATATTATGTATATTTAAATTGTTACTTATTAAATGTTCGATTTAGTCTTTGAATCTGCAGAATTATGCAATTTATTGTGAGTATCATAATATTTAATTTTGCAAATCTAGATATTAAACTGTAGGTATTTCGGATGACAATATTATAATTTGGTATCTTTGAACTGATCTAGCTGAACCCGAATTTTTTAAATTATGTATTTATCATTATCCTACAATTGGTAGGTCCCGTAATAAGATTAAAAGGGGTAACACCTTCCATTGGCGGGTCAAAATCATAGCCCATTTTGTTTTTTTACTTTAAAATTAATATTATATTGAATGCAAACGAATCAAAAGAGTACAAATGAAAAGTCTCTACCTTATCCCCATAAAAGTGGTATAACAGGTATGTAGTTTATGTCGTTCTGTTAATCTTCTCATCTTAATGAACTTTCTAATAAAAATAAACTAGTCACCTCCTAAGAGCATTAAAACAAGATCAATTCGCATATTGTAAATAATTCGCTATTATACCATTATTAATAATACTTTGTTACAGTACAACAACATTTTCATGAAAAATGATTACCCCATGCATGACACTGAGACTCACTTTTTTTATTGATATTTGTGACACGTTTGCCATTATAATTTTCTCTAGTTTTATTAACCCACCAGAAGACCATTAAAAAAATCACATAATATAGCATTAAAACTACAACATAAAATTATTTACTGCTAATACAAAAAGATTCACCTTTCATTCATAACAAATATATTAGTTTATGAGACATGCCTTTGCATAGTGTGTCAGAGTTTATCTCAACAATCAATTACGACATTAAATTTGGCACTTGTTGCTGCAACGAGGTCGATTTGATATTTTGTTGCAAAAAACGATCTGTAGATAAATAATTTGTGTCTATTTTATTGTACTAATACAGTTTTCTTTTATAACCTAGTATTTTGATATTTATTACAGCGTCAATAACTGCATAATAGAGTTTAATTTTTATTGAACCAGTGTTAAAATAATGTTGTAAAAAATAGTAATGTAGTTAACAATATGCACTATTGAGAAAGAATATAAAATATGAATGCGAAATTTGATCCAAATTATAACAGCAGTTCTCGAGGTAACATTTCAATTTACTCACGAGTTAAAAACAATGTAATATATACGGGTACTAATCATTTAAAGACATAATTTTAGACAAGTATTAGTCATTTTAACTTTATCTATAGAAAATTCGTGTTATGACGTACGTTTACGAAAATCACCGAATTATATAAATAAATTTTAATGATATGTTGTAAATATATATTTATTACTTTGGCCAACTTGTGAGATATGATAGTTTTTATCATAGTAATATATAAGAGCCGAACGACGTCAGGCCGTATTATTATATTATATAAATTATATCATAATAATAAACCAGACTTATAACTTACTTATATAGTATATAGATCGTTTGCAGTTCTTATCTCAATTAGTTACTAATGATAATGACATTTTTTTAAGGCTTAATGTTGTGAGGTGCACATAATCTTTGTAACAACACCTAACTAAAAATGACTTATATCAACCAAAAAAAGCTATTAAAATATATATTTCAGTTATAAAGAAGCAGTAGTTCCTTAGATACATGCCTGTCGTCGTATCTTCTTTATATGATTATCAACACTTAAACAGGGGACGCAAAAAATGCTGTTTAAAGCAATTTTTTTGGCAATTAGAAAAAACCGTGACACCTCTTGAAGAACATACGATATAAATATAAGTTATAGTTTATGTCACGCACAAAAAAATTATTCTCTCCAATTAATAAAAGATTTGCTTATAATTGGTACTGTAATTCCGAAAATTACTTCGAACACGACAAACTTACAACTTTTATCCTATATTTTCATAGTATAGTTTAGTTAAGAAAATTCTAATATAAATAATGTACTTAAAATACTAATTAATAAAATAAAGTCAGAACTAAATGGTAAACATATTCATAAACGAGGACGAATGCGAGTACGCGATAAGATAATGATATCAATGTCAATAGCCTAAATATAACAACTATTAAGCGCTTCAGCGTTTTCAGCCACACTTTCACGTCTTCACGACCATTCACTGCTGAAATCGTGCGCGACATTTAATCGGTTCTCAGAAATCCATCCGTTTTTCCTGGAAGCGCTACTACACGCGCACACATACGCTATTCACGTACGGAGTACAAACACATTATCGCCCACGGCCCTGATAACGCGAAGGCGTGACGAAACGTATCAGTACTCTCATAAACAGACTCATATTGCGTACCCGGTTCGGTTTACAACTAATCAAACAATTTGCTCTACGACTACGGGTCTTATAATGTTGCTGTCAACAAAGCCAAATGGGCTACCTTATTACACATTCCTTTGTAAGCGGTTAAAGCTAATTAAGTCGTTGTTTTCAAGTATTTCCGACAGTCTGCAATTGAACTACATTAATCAAACATCAAATCAAACAATTTGAGATTTTCTTTGATACATAAATGGATCAATATATAAAAAGGGAACAACTAAATTGATTGATCGCAAAGTGTCGGGGTCAAAATGGTAATGGCAGCGTTTACTGACGATAACTCGACACGTGAACTTCTAAACCATAAATATCAATTTGAATATTCTTCTCACAATAGAGCAAATCGTTTCGCTGATTGGGTTAGTCTCTCCGTTAAAAGGGTATAAAATTAACAATGCAACGAAATAACGATAACATTTGCAATATAGGAGCAAAAACTTAAAACAAGATATTGTTTTGCTATATTCTGAAAGGGGTAGTGAAAATTGAAAACGCATGAATTTCTGTAAATCAATAAAATCATCACAACAGTTAACAATAAACATTTATAAGCATAATAATGTAACAAAAAATATCGTTACCTAAATAGTATCATAAAAATATGGAGATGGTTAAGGATGGTTAAAGGATTCGACCTAGATGCTTGGCATAAATTTGTCAATAATTCAGAAATAATCTTTTCTTTCCGAATTATTAACCCATTTATGCGCCAAGACACAATTATGTTTGGAATTGGTCGATGCATGCCAATTAGGGGGTTTCTGGTAGCACCAGTGAGTGGTACTAACACTAAACAGGGAAGAAATAGTTTTGCAACTACATATACCCTGACTTAACTATTTATATATTTTTTTATATATTTTTTATATATATTTTTATGTGACAGGAAGGCAAACGAGCATACAGTTCACTTATATTAAGCGATTTCTGTCGCCCACGAACACCTCCAAAATCATCAGATCTAGAAGACGCGTTGCCAATCTTAAGGCCTTATTTTATTTTTATTTTGCGTATTTGGAAATTCATAGACTGAAATCGAAACGCGCACAGCACTTCGTCTTGTACATATATATTGATCTAGAACAATTATGTTAATGGGTTATATATGTCCGTATTCCAATTGAAAAACACTTAAATATTTAAGTACCGGCGAGGTATAGGTGTACCAGGATTTTTCAAACGCAAAAGTTAAATAGAGCGCCCCAATACTTCTGAAAACTTCCAATGATTTTCCAATATTTAAACTAGAGAATTATTAAATTTCGTAACATCGTTAATTCTCAAATATAATTTATAGACCTTCAAAAAGGACTGTCAGCAATATTTTCAGAATACAGTTCTGATATTATTATTGTTATCACTAGTTTTCAATATTCTGTCTGGACACTCACTTGGTAATGCTTGTCGTAACATTGTAGCGCACGGCGTCGGCGGCACGGCGCTCCGCAGCCGCGTCCACCATGCCTCAGCATCAGCACCATTACTGGACTGATCACCGCCACCAGCCCCACACCTCCACTACCACACTCACATGCGTACACATCACAACCCTGGCTAACACCCGACACCTGATCTACACTATATTATACTAATGTTCACTTCACCTTCACTGTACTACTGCAGTATAGGTGTTATATCTCTTACTTAACATCACAACTCTGACATCTGAAAGAAAATAAATACTCAGCATAAACAAATATACATCTACAAAACCTATATTCGGAGATGAACAAAATTCAACTAAACTATTTACCATGTAATCATAATATTTACACAGCAATAAAACTAATTGTCCAACTTGACAGTTCTTTATTTTGTACTGTGGTGACTATATTCCATTAATAAAATTCTTGAAGTTAATTTTAATTGGCAGGAGTTCAGATTCTATATTAACACCCTTATCTATATCTCTTTATGAAATCTAATTTATCAAAATTTTAAAGTCATTTTTATTGTTAGCACAGCTGATGGCATATCATGAATTTAATGACTAATATGTGCTTTTCACTATACTCCAGTAGTTAAATATATATTTTTCAGGTATATCCTTATCAGATTAGGGCAGGCGCCTAAAAGATACAACTGCAGTATATGAGTAATTATTATTTTACTGCAAAATTTGTGAAATTTTTCATGTATTCTTGTTGCTAATACTCTTACAAACAGATGTGTTATGAAACCAGAATTTTAAAAGTGTAGAATTTTATTCTTTTTATATTAAATAAGATATATACCCATACAAGTAGTTCTGAGTATTGGAGTGGATGAACTTTAGTTTCAAGGTCAATTTAAAGATTAAAAACTGGAATACTATCTGTTATTTCTATTTATATTTCATTCCATGGTTAACCTATGGATGTATCTTAATTTAAATATTATGAGGTTTATATACATAGCAAATACCCAGGTAAAATAAAACTATATATACATTTTTTAAATATTAAAATTAGAATGACATTGAATAATAAATAAATAAATCTTTTGAACATATTCCTACTTCTTTTTTAAATTTAATATTCCAGTCACTACTCCTTAAATAATAAAGAAGTGTAAAGAATTCATTTGTTTTTTGAAATAAAGGTTTCTTGAATAATGGAATCATTAGTCTAAATTTTTAAAGAGCCCAGGTTGCAATGAGAAATTTGTTAAAATGGTTTAAATATATATATATGAATTATCATATACTATTTGAATAATATATGTTACGTAAAACAATAACAAGATCTAATGTCGACAAAATCAACAACTATCGAGCCATCTACTTTAGGTGCCTACTTACAATACGATAATATGAGATCATCAATACAGCAAATAAATTTAAATATGACTCACCACTTTATATATTAGCTACAGAAAGAGCGCGTAGGTTATCATTATCACAGTACATTTGAAATACGTCACGATCATGAAAACATGAAATATTATATGAACGCTCAGCTGTAGCTAACAGACTTTAACAGACAAATTAATAACGAATAGCAAATATCGATCGTACCAATAGTATTAATTCATATATTTACAGGCACATATTTAGTTATTCTCAAATAACATTCACAACATTGAAAATGGCGATAAAATACGTCACAACAAAACATAGTAGGTATTCTTTTCTCATTCCCACCTTTTAATTTTCACATTAGTAATTTTCTTGTATTTCTTGTTCTTTAGTCTCTAACCAATTTCTGCAAATCCTTAAATCTTTGAAAAAAATTCAATGTTTTGCCTTAGCGCCATCTATACAGTAGCTTTACGGAATAATTTAATGACATGACACGTAAATTTTGTTTATGCGCAATATTAAGTTTTTATTATCTGTTCTGTAATGCTATAGGTGGATAGTAGATTGACAAATATTTTGCCCAATAGACAATCTTCAGTAATAATAATGTCGCATTGTGATTGGTTAAAATAAATTTAAAAAATAGGATGGGTGGAGCATAATTTTGCTTAATTTGACAGTTTTTCAATATCTATGTTTGTAAGGACGTCTACTAAAAATAATGTTTCAAAAGTACGATAGTCTTAAAACAAATATTTTAGCTATAGTGTGTTTTATTATTATATTTGCCTGCGCTTTCAATTTCCTAAATTATATTTTTGATTATAGCTTATTCCACCACGCTTAACAGTGAATAATAAAAAAGTAAAGACGTCTATCCAAAGATGTTTCTTCGACGGTAATCCAGAAATCAGAATGAACACAGAGAACAACAGCTCAAGAACTCAAGAACAACCTTTGTGACAATGTCTGCATCTGTTGACTAAAATTTGAAACCTAATAAGCTTATAACAAGGTCAACAGTTTTCATCAACTTCTTGAGGAATTAAGTATATCAGTGTCAATACATATTCCTAAATCTTGTGAATTCATCATCACCTAATTAAAGATAACAGTGTTTGTGTCTGCGAAAATGATCTATACTTTGTTTTTCGCAATCACAACGTTACATGAACATGGATGACCTAAAATGCGAATACGTAAAGAAAAAAAGATGCTTTGGATTGTATCCAGGAGTGCTTATTGAGAAAACTAATTATGTCAAAAACATGGAATGTCGACAGTCAAAGATAGTAAGATTATCATTTAACAGTAAGTGCAGTAGTATAAAAAGTGAAAATGTGATGTGTCAAACTGATTGTTTACCTCACGATAGACAGGTGACGGTGAGCGTTTTATAGAAGTGGTTCGCAAGGGCGGCGGGAGGCGGGCGGTATGTCGGACCACTCGAGTCCACACAACGGCGGCTACGATGCTGCTGAGCCTGCCCTGAGACTCTCAGTCCGGAAAGACCTCTTCCCCGATGAACGCTCTTCCAAAACAGCCAGCAATTCAGAGTCTGATGGTGAACAAGAGCAGCTTGAGGACTATTCCTGTGTAAAACTGGAAACTGACTTTGAGCAAAGTATAGATGAAATAGCAAATCGAAAAATGCAGGTTGTGAATGGGGCAATTCCAGCCCTTCCACGTTCTCGACACAAAAAGCACAAGCAGAAATCAAGACGTGATTCTGATCAGTCAGCTCTGAATGGGTATATCCCTTCAGAGCGGAAAAGAAAAAAACATTCTCGTGATTCACATAGTAGGACACATAAGAGTAATAATATAGTCTCAAAAATTAAAGGTGGTAAAAATCTAAACTTAGTGAGTAGTAGTGAGTGTCAACAAGATGAAGAGGAGGACTCGGACAACGAAAGTGAAAGTTCTGATGATGAAGTGCTACAAAGAAGTGTTAAGATGAAATTGATACCAAGGCAAAGTGGTAAACCATACAGTCATGAACTTAGTCAATTATCTTCAAAAAAGAATAAATCAAAAGACACTTCAAAAGAGCAAAGGACTCATGTAGTGCCCCCGTGTAGTGGTAAACCTCGATCTATGTTGGGACTGTGTAGTTCACGTAGCAAAAAGAAATCTAAGAAGTCTGAATGTACACCCACATATCGAAGCCAGATAGTGGATACCAGTACTAACTTAAAGATTAAAATAAGGAAAACTAGTGTTCAAGAGGCAGTGAGTGTAGTAAGTATATCAAACTAACAATTACAATATTAATAAATACTTTACATCTGTCGTCATTATAAGACTTTAGTTTAAATTAATAACTGCACTTAAACTTTATTAGGTATAGTGTGGTAGTCAACTGGCAATATACTTTTGACCAACGTCCATTATATAAAAAATTATACTCAAATATTATTGTGGCATATAAATTTTTCTGAACTTTAAATTGAATCATAGATTTTTCAATGTATATATAATAATGTCAACAATTTAAAATTAGTTCATTACAAATACAATATTATTATTTTTTTAGATTTTTTTTGTAATAGTTTAGTTTTCTTTTGGTATATTAATTATATAAAAGCAAGGTGTTTTTAGTTCCAAATAACACAAGGTATAAAGATTGGTTCTGTGATGCAACCAATTCACTTTCTCTTTAGCTCACAGGTCAATTTATGTGCAAGTCTCTTAAACTATATTTTCTACTTAATAAAATTGTTTGATCAGTTTTCTGCATTTCAAATTTAATTTATTTATTTTTAAATTGTCTATGTTTTTATTTTATATAAATTATTAAATATTAATCAAATAGATGTTAGAAAATCAGAACTGTATTGAGGTGTAATTTCTATACCGAATTTAAATAATGACAGTGCTTTCATTGTGATTGCTAAAGCAAATATACTTGAGTGTAATTTTAACAGCTATATTTCCAAAATTATTTTAGTTTTTATTTCATTTAAATAAATGAGGTCACTCTTTGAACTAGCATTTAAAGTTAAATTAAATTTATGTAATAAAATAAGTTTAAGATACTTCATATGGATGGTTTAACATATAACATTTAAAATTATTAGCTTACAACTACAATATCTATGACAAAAAAGATATATAAGAGCAGAGTGATGTATAAGAATTAACTTTGTGTTGAGTTTAATTTAGTTTTTAATAAGTGTTATTGTTTTTAACATAATAATTTCCTGTCATAGAGAATATGACTATGTTATACTTAAATTAGTCATCATTACATATTCATTTCATGTTGTAATCATTAGAAATTGTAGGAGGATTCAGTTAAAAGAAATATTATCAAATAATGTTGTTAAGATTTTCAAATAACAGACATGATAACAGTAACTAGAAGTACCCAAAATTATGTATTCATTGAAGCTTGGTCGTTGATACAAAATATGTATTTATTTTTTACTACCTGATAGGAGCAGTTTGTATGGGAAAATGAAATTGTCGTTTTTAACAATTCCCTCTTAAATTTTACAAATTTTTAACCTAATTAAACCATCACTGTACTTCTACAAACACTTCAAGACCAAATTAGCCAAATTGATCTACCCTTTCTCGAGTTTTGCGAGACTAACGAACAGCAATTCGTATTTATATATATAAAGATTAAAACAATGATTAATAATTATTTAATACTACAAAATATGGAAATCCAGCGTGATAAGAACTCCTATGAATGAATACATAGCTCTTATTTTGTTCACAGATGGTGTTTTGTTTTTGACAACATGAAAGTGTTTCAAACAGAACTTTAATGTAAAAACTAAATAGCTTTTGCTTTTCAGCTAGACCATAGTTTTCTGCTGAAATATTCATTATAACTACTGTAATGTCCGAGCATTATAGCTTTTTTTTAAAAATGTGTCATCATACCTGTTTGTAACATATTTCTTTCCTAGCATAAGAGGATATTCAATTTAAGTATTGGGTATTGGTGTGTATTAAAATTTCCATTTTTGTAGGTTACGCCGGTACCAAAATCGATAATTGATTTAGGCCAGAGAAAGTCTAAGAAAAAGCGTGCCGCATCACCTGTGCCTAGCGTGAGTTCTGGTGAAGAATATGATCCCACACGGGGGGATACCGCGGCAGCGATGAGCGTCGGAGCGCCGAAATCACGTAGTTCGCGGCAAAAAACGCCTCGTAAATCTAATACTAATTCAAAAAGTAAAGGTATGGTGAATCTTAACTATGTTAAAATTGAAAAAGCTTATTGTTTTGTATATTTTGTATTCAACAATACAATTAGTACGGTAACTATGTAGATCACATATTGTTTGCTTTGATTTGTCAGTGACACGTTGCAAAAACGTACTTTTTGATAGACCAATTAATAAAATGTGTTCTGTACATGCTTTAACGTAAAGTTATTTAGTTGTGAAATTCAGCCTAATTTTGAAATAAGAATTTTTACATATCTTTTTTTTTTCATTTCTTTTAGATAGGCTTACAGACTAATAACAATAATTGTATAGTACAGTATACTAATTATATTGCTAATTATAAGTACAGGTGATTCTGTGGCCAACCAAAAATTTGTATTTGTTGTTTACTGCAATACAAACTCAGGCGCTTTTACACATGTGCTCATAATTGACCCACAGAGATGGTCAAAAAACCTTGGCGAAGATTGTATTCAAATCTGTTATCATTACTTTAGATTAAAAATAAGACCACATTTTTATTACAAACTTTGATATCACATTCATCCAAATATAATTGATGTAGGTCAATGATATTTCTGTATTTAGATAAGTAGAACCTATTAATATTTGTCACGTTTAATCTAATGTTATTTATAATTTGAAAATCACTCGATTACAGCTCAAAAGACTGAAAAACATAGAAATAGTCCAGCTGACAGGAGAGATATTGGACCACAAAGTCCCTGGGCGACATCTATTCCTGTGGAAGTCCTTTCGAAGATTTTTGATAATGTAGTAGTACAACAGGGCTCCCTACCGACTATTGTAAGGTAAAAAAAAATTAAAACTAGTGGTGCTGAGCGGTTTTATTTACATATATTCAAGACTATTCATTATAAAAAGTTTCATTTACGTAACCTGAAACCTATAACTGTCCGCAGAATTAAATCTATCTCTATACCAAAAATTCTTCACGCATTTAATATATTTATTAGGATGATACAACGTGTTGCATTATGTAGATTATTATTATTACACGTAGAATAGTGTTGACGGATTTATTTGTTTCAGATTGGGTAAAGTATGTAAATTATGGTATAATGTAAGTTGTAAACCGGAGTTCTGGAGAAATGTTGACCTTGCACAATACACAGCTGAAAAATGCAAAATTGATTATAAACTTGTGTGGTTACTTGAAAATCGTTTGTCTCAATGTCACAATTTGAATATTGGTAAGTTCTAGTATTTAGTTCCAAATTGCAAAACCTAACTTAAGTCCCAAACTGTACTTGCGAGTTGCCAATCTAGCCAAATTTAAATAAAATAAATGTTTTAAAACTGGATTCACACTTAAGTCGGATCTTGGAATGCATGGTGTTATTCTTAATTAAAATCACTGTAGCTACAAATAATATTAACTGTAGACTACATAAAATCATGATACTCGAGAGATTTTAAAGTTCCTAAAACATTTTGAAATTAAATATTTAAAATGTTCTAATCTGTAATAATGTTTCTATAATATTTAAACAGAGATAAAGTTCTTGAACATTCTGATGTAAAGAGATCATTCATGAAACTGCAAAGAGAAAGTTTGAAACATTATCCATCTCTTTCACACCTGTAATGTGTTTCCCGATAAATATACTTTTATATTATCTTATAATACATGAAACAACGATATATTAAGCCACGTCGATGACATGAAAACATACTTTGCTCTACATATAGAGTTAAAAACATTATCCATCCCTTTCACACCTTTAAGATGTTTGTCCACTGCTGTATTACATAGCAATACATTCAGTGTAGTCTATTATTGAAATGGGACATATCTTAAACGTGTCAAATTTCATCTAAATCCATTCATTCATTTTAAGGGAATGTTTAATAAACATACAGATATATATCTAAAATTAGTACCCATTTGAATGAATTAGATTTAAAGTTGATATTGATGTTATGTTTTAATTTTTAGCTCAATGGGATGTAAATAATGTGTCATGGGTGCTAGCATGCATAGTGGACTATTGTCCTAATTTGGTGGAGTTAGGAGTGGCTGGTTGGAGTCGGATCACTCCTGAACAACTCTTCGATCTTTTCCAAGGACTGCCTAAATTGCAAAGAATCGATTTATCTTCATTGGTGAGTAGATATACTTTTTGAGACTTGATGAATCAACAAAAATATAGTCAGCCTGCGTCATGAACAACATATGAATTTAAAGAATTCTGATTTATGCGTTGACTTTAGGCGAATGAAATGTTGACGATAATGATGATAACAGTGTCTTGCTATTTTTTTCACAATTATTTTATGCATATATTTTGATCGTGATGATAAAGCCAAAGTATCCTATCTTACGCGCCATAACATTAACGTTGAATGGTTGAACGATTGCCAGGCAAAGTGTTATCAAAATTAGTCCAGCAGTTTCGGAAAGTAACTACAATCTGTGTGTTCAGACCAAATTTTTTACAGACCAGTTGTATATCTGTTATATGAACCGTAAATCTAACAGTTAAATATTTCAATCAGATACTACTATCTATTTGTAATATTTGTAATATTAAAACAACATTTTGTAAAATTTTGTTTGTTCTGGCTAATCTCTGGAACTGCTGAAACGATTTTAACGGGAGGTAGCCGATGGAATAACGAGTAACATAGGCTAACGAGTAACTTGCATCTTAGAAAATTTATTTATTTTTATAAATATAAATAATTAAAAAAATCTATTCCGTGCGCATTTAATCGTAGCCATAGGTAGAATCTTGTATGTACAGTTAAATGTTTTAATGCTATCTTTTCTAAGGCCTAGTTCAACAATATCGTATAACTGCCATTGTTTTGAGGGTCTCCGAGCTATATTGTTACTATATATATATTATTTATGTTTGCAGTCTGAAACTGGCACTTCAAGCGTCTGTCTCTCTGCGGCATCTATTGCGCGTGTCTTAGAGAACTTTGGAGAACGCCTCACTCACCTCACTTTAGCCAACAATAAGTTTTCAGCCTTACAACAAATATTATCTTCAGTTGCGGTATGATTTTTATTCCTTAACTTAGGCTAGAACAATTTAATATTTTTTGTATATTCATTGAGAAAGGTTTGTTTATTATGATATTTGGATAATATCATTAAGTAAATAATAAATAAATATTTGTAATATTTTCTGTTCGTATAAGTGGGTCAAGAATATAAACTAAAATGCAATAAAAAATCACTTAAATAAACCTTAAGAAAGATTCTGCGTTAGGCACAGATTTGTAGTTAACATTTTGTTTTTTGATATCAGATCATTTTATAAAGTAGTTTAAATAGTAAAACTTTATTTACGAACTAACTATACATTATAACTAGCGGTGCCGAGCGGTTTCAACTGTGTCACAATGTCATTATAATAGTCTATATCATATTCTATAAAGTTTCATTAATATCCGTACGGTTGTTTTCGTGTAAGAGAGTAACTAACAAACATACATATAATCTTTCGTGTTTATAAAATGGTTAAGGATACAATTGGACATAATTAAATATATACGGATTCTGTACTCGTATGTACCCTTTTCCAATGAAAATAAATGTATTTGGCAATATTTCGCTAATCTATCTTGTATATGGTATATGGTAACACTATATGTATATAGCTTTCGTTATTTAGTATTATATGTTATTCAATAGAAAATTATTGTTAAATTTTTCAGAGTCACTGTCCAAACCTTGAAGTGCTAGACATTTCTGGGGCACTAGCTACGTCTCACCCAGCTGCAGTACCTCTAGAAGCACTACAGAGAGGATGTCCCAAGTTACGTGTGTTCAGGGCTGCAAATGCCCAACTTGTTCTAGCTAACGCTACCACTTCTCAACAGGTCAGTAAAAAGTTATCCATTTCTTTTATTTATATAATTGTCACATATTATTCGTACTGACTAGTCCTTTTGTGGAATTTAAAAACTTTAATTTGCGTTTCATTGCTGGTTTTTTTTCAGTATTTTTTATGAAGTTATCGTTTCATTTAGCTGTACAAACATGATGAAGCGTAAATAACTCTAAAAAACGTTTTAAAAATATGACTTTTTTTTTATAGTCAGGATCGAAATTTTTTCCGTCCCATCATCAAAGGTGTCATAATTACTATCACCTGTTTTCGTTTCCGGGAGCAGTCCAAAAACATCCTGTATAACGTACATTCATAGGCACTTATAAAATGCTGTGATTTACGTATTAGTATGACATTTAAATTATATTTACACGTAGAGATTAATGTTGTTTGTTTATAAGATGGAGGCGGGCGGTTGGAGCGCGCTGGAGGAGCTATCAATAGCAGGAGGAGCGGCAGCGGAACGTAGTCCGGTTGGCGAGTACCGATTCGGCGAAGAAGCATTAGCGAGGCTTGTGCGCGGAGCTACGCGACTACGATTGCTCGACCTACGTGGTCTCCACCGACTCACCGACTCGGGCCTCGTCCGTGTTCCTGCGTGGGACCTGCAACATCTCTTCCTCGGAGGTAATTATCTCACGCTATGTATAATATAATGCACCAAAGCTAACGTTTCCTACAATGCATCTGGCCGTTACAGCGTTAATTTGTTTATATTTATATACATACAAATCAACTGTCCGTTTCTTTTATTTAAATGCATTTCTAAATAAATATCAGGGTATATATAGCCGTTTCGTAGATTCACCATAACAAAGACAACAGCTAATATATGAATTGTATTTATTGACATTTTTATATGCAACTAAAAAAAATGTTAATTTGGTTACAAACAGATGTAATTTTATACATGCATGAAAAAATTCAATTGAATAATAACTGGTTCTTGCCAGCCCATAAGTCATAACAGTAAAAATTGCAAAATATTCTAGGGTGCAACGTGACTCGTCAGAGTACAGCTTGCTTAGAGCTGATCTGTGAGAAGTGGTCACATAGCCTTATTGAACTGGACCTATCCTGGGCGTCTGCCAGCAAACCGCTTGATGATGCAGTCTCCGCGCTTGCTGATGCCTCTAACAGTAGACTGAGGTAAGTGTATTAGAATCGTACATAACACTAGGGGTTGCCCCGCCCACTTCAATAATAGGGCTGTCAAACTCAAGTTTTTCCACATCCAAGTAGTATTGTACTATAAACGCTATTATAGACCTTATCAACATTTCGACGTATCGATTAATTTCTGCACAAACATTCTATTATATAATAATGAAAATTATCTATAGACTAGTATAATGTTAAAACAGCAAAACAGACTTCCTTTCGCTTTTATATAAAGTACAGAAACGTTTCTGTATAAATTATATTCGAAAGTAAGGTCGATTTGTTAGATATATTAATAATTATCATTCATATATTAAGTATATAATATTGTTTATATTCATAGAATTATAATGGTAAATTCGCGTAGTATCTTTAGCATTTGATTAAAAAATTAAATATATTTTCAGAATTCTTAACCTTTTCGGATCGTCCGTTTCGCTGGACCCTGTCAAGAAAGTATTGTTAAAGTGCTCTCAATTAGAATCGTTAAACTTAAGCTTGTGTCGTGCTTTGCCACGTGGTATGAAGCGTCTGTACACGGGTAAAGAGTTAGAAGATTTAAAACTAAGTTTTGATACTGAGAGGGTAAAAAAAGAAGAAGAAAAGGTCAATGAGAGCAAAAAATCTAAAAAATCAAAAGTGGAAGCTTCGAAAAGTAACGAAAAGAAACCCGTCGTTAATAGTGTTTCTGGAAGTTCAAGTGCTAAGTTAGATAGTAAGTCTTCCACGAGCGTATTCCAGGAACCGCGCAGTGTGTCCGACCTGGCGACCACAGCCGAGAAACATTCCACACTCGAATCGCAAATGAAATCCCCACCTACCACGAAACTAGCCTCGTCGCCCAAAGATCCCTCTGAAGTCTTGAATTCTCAAAACGATACAAAATACTCCTCGACAGTACCCAAATTGTCTAGTCCACTCGCACAGTCGAAACCAGATTCATCTTCTAATCCCCGGTCGGACCCGATGAAGGCCGACTTAGGAAGTCCACATTTTAGTCCCGTCCAAAAACCAGATAGCCAAGTACCGAGTAGTCCCGATGTCCAATCTGAATTAGTGAAAAACAATACTTCATGGAGTCTAGGTACCTTCAAAAGAACTCCCAATCATAAGTCCGAGGCGAGCCCTCTAAACAGATTAGAAAGTCATAATAAAATGAAACAGACAAAAGTAACGGAACAGTGCAGTCCCACCACTTCTTTAGAAAATAAACGTAGTCCCGAAACGATAGGTGTTAAACCAGATATAAAAAATCCCAACAGCTGGAACTACGGCAGCTATAGTCCGATGGCGAGACAAGATAACCAATATACATCGCAGCATAGTCCTTATTCGGCGCAACCGAGCCCAGCTCAGCCCAGCCCGTATTCCACTCAGCCAAGCCCTTATTCAACACAACCGAGTCCATATTCCTCTCAACCGAGTCCATACTCGGCTCAGCCAAGTCCGGACACAAGCCAAATCGTGAAAACCGATCTTCAGAAATCTAGCGCATGGAATACGGGAAACTACAGCCCTCTTCCCAAACATCATGCCCCATTTTCTCCCCATCCTTCGACTCACACGAGTCCCGACCCCGGGTTAGGAGTTAAAAGTGACAATCATAGAAATAATCCAAACAAAACTCCCGGTCAATACAGTCCAATGTCAAGACCGCAACATCACAGTCCCTATTCTCCTCGACCTAGCATAGAAAATAGTTATAGCAACAAAAAGAGCCCCGGTGTCGCAGGAAAGTATAGTCCGATGATGCGTTCAGACTGTCACCTACCGAGCCCCGACGGTGGCCACGCAACTCGACCGCATATGAGTCGGAATCAAGAAATGTACAATCGAACCGTGACGAAAGCCCCCGATATCGTGCAAAACTTACCGACTCCCGAGATTCCCAACTCATGGGGCTTAGATAGGTATAACCATATAAATGCGAACACCTCTATCGAGTCGCTCGTATGGGGTGCGGGTGGGTTTGGGCGGGAAGGCACGGTACAGCCGCGCGTCGAAAACATTCCGATGCTGAACACGCCGCAGCCACAGTGGAACGACGTGTCACACTTCGAGACGGGCACGCGTCGTTCCAACGACGTGAGTGATCCATGGACGTTAGGACAGTTCCGAATCGAACCCCCACATCAAGTGCATAATACTTTCGTCGAACAGAACGTTACCTTCGACTCGTTGAGCTCGCATTTGAGCCACCAGTCGCACATGTTGCCTAGTTATTTGGACGACAGTTTCACAGAAACGTCCCGCGTAGACTGACGATCATGTGCACTCGTGATCTCGCTCTCCGTTCGTAAGACAGGTTCGTCCGAACAGCGCGATATATTCGTAAACAATTCGAGAAATTCGGGGTGATGTAATTATAAGTTTGAACAATTATTGATAGAGATTGTAAATAAGATTATCTAAATAAATTTAAGAGTAATAAAGCTAGAAATGCATTGAAATTATTTTGCGGCCAATTCATAATATATAGTTTATAAAATCGCAAATTATTTATTATACTTTAGTGAAATGAAATCGAGTCAGAAATAAGATTTGTTGTTGTATATATTTTTTACTTTTGAAAAGTTGCAGTGTTTTTTGCGTTGTGAGGAAATACGTGAATATATAATTGATGATATTAGCAACTGCAACTTTTTAAATGTGAATTGAGAATCTGTTACTATCGATGAATGTGAGTCAACTGAGCAGCGCACGCGTCTCAAGGATATCGTTATTATAAAATCTATTGATTGTTCATTGTGATATATTAATAGTATGTTGTGAAGCAATAATAAATATAACGCAATCCTTGCGAAACATTCGTTGTTTATTATAATAATTATCACTTGAATGCAAATCTTTGTTGAAAGTTTACCGTTATCAGAACAGCCAAAAGGCAATCTTCTGTGATGTCCAAAAGGATGTTAAAGTTGCACAAGTTAAGAGGTGCGTCTACATCGTTTTGCCCCGCATTTGTGGAAATAGGCCTTGTTTGTTTTATTTTTCGTACGCTATTGTTTATTATTATTCCAAAATTAAGATATCAAAATATCTTTGAGGAAACGAATTTAAAATGTTATTGCTGAGAACTCCTAACTTGCGTATTATTCCTATTCTTTTTTACATTTCCAACTTATAAATGTGAATCATGTATCATAATAAAAAGCATTCTTTACATATTGTTCATCAAAATTACAGGTAATTAAAAATAGGTACAGAATATTAACTAGTAACAACGTCACGCTTACATTTTTAATTCCTTTCTTCAAAGTTTGAGATTAGACAAGAAAGTTGTTTGAATTTACAGTTCCACCAAAAAACGCATCACTTAGTTGTTTAATTATTGAATTGATCGGAAAATGGGGGATGTATATATTATTTTCTATTTATAATTTAAAACCTCGTGGACATACAAATATGATATTTCTATTTTATTTTATCACACTTGTATTCTTTTAAAAACCATAATTTTAGTTCCATTTACTGTAATTTCAGCAAAATATCCAATACATACATACATTCCGTACGTAATAACGACTATTAGTCCGGCTATAATGCTTGTTATATTGTGGAAATAAAATTATCTTCGATAATAATCGCTTTAATATTGTCTTATAAGAGTCACGGGCTTAAGTAAAATGCACTAAAAATGGATTGGACACAAATTGTTCAATTTATAATTTTGCAAATATGTTAATGTAATTACCATTCAACGTCCCGTTGTTCCCCCTGTTCTTCAGCCGGTATTGTCAAAGAAGGCAAAACATCAAGCAAATAATATTCTTAATAACAGCTGGAATATTGCAAAGTTATAAAATAAATCACGCCTTTCAAATCCATTGAGTGTAATTTTTTAAATAATCGCTCTAACAAGTATAGATGTCCCAATACATTACGAGAACTATAATGTCTTTTGTAGTTCTTGCGCAAAAATTATTTTCATGTCTTCATATTTTTACGTCAAAACATTGGTCTATAATTAATTTTGGTTGTACAAGAGTGATTAAGAGCAGCTATTAAATTTTTTAGTTTAATATTGTAGTACAGTTATATAGTTTAATATTATATTAATTAATTTGGATTGAGGACAACGATCTTATCATTGTACTAGTAATCTGATTTATTGTCTCAAATTTCTGTCTTTAGGTCACCTGTATATTTTGAGAGAATCAATTGTTTTGTGGAATTTTGATAGGAATGCTTATCGATATGTTTACCTGTAATTATTACCTTCATCTATTAAGTGAACTAAAATTGGTTGTTATAGCACTGCTTGGAAGCAGAGAAGACGCTATTAGGTCAATAATAGTAATTTATACTTAATAAATTCCATAAGATATTTGCATTATAGCCTTACTTTATTGGTAATACTTATTTTAAGAATTTGATTTCCGTATATAAGTAATGTTTGAACCGACAGAATACTGAAATTATATTATTATGTAATTGGTAGTCAAACGATAGCATTGCATCATAAATCGATGCTGGATAACAAAAAAGTAGGTAGTTAGCGACGTTATGGCATTTTATTTTTAAAGTTATTTTGTTACAATTTGTAAAAAGCTTAAATCTTCATCAATTATGGCTAAGGCCCTCTCACAGCAGCTTTTAAACAGCATCAACATAAATCCACTCCTTTAGAAGCTGCCGTAGATTAAACTGTTTGCTGAGGGTAAAAAAAAGGTTCTACTGTGATGATCAGTTTTAGATTTGAGGATTTATTTACTACATTTATGGTTTCTAGCGTCGATTTGCAAATGTACACATTTGATAGCATTTTATATTTTTTTACCTATTTTAATTTTTATACTTTTTACAAAATATCAACCAAATGATTATGAATTTCATACATTTCTTTTTTGTTAGGTTTAACTTAAGTTCAGACGCGACGTTAATCGTTTTATAATCAAGTCAAAAGCCAAGTACAAAGTGCTTTGAATCGTATGACATAAGTGATTTATGTTGTATTTTGAACCCATGTTTTCACCAAATATTGTTTCAATACCTGCATAATTAGCCTTAAAATGCCTAACCTTTAAACTGGAGAGAATATTATATAGTTTTATTAACTTATTACAAAATGAAGAATATTATCTACTATACATAGAATGTATAAAATATTGAATTAGGTAAATATAAATTAACGTTAAAAATAATTGTGTACTATAGTTTGTATAAAAGTTGACTAATACATATAAGTTCTGTTATGTAGAGATTTTTGTTTGTAATATTGTTAAAACTACCGTGTGGACTTCTCACGAGTGGTCCAATTTTTTATAATCTAACCAATAAAATATCGATGTGGTTGTATCATTTGTTTTATTTATTTTTTATCATAAAAAATATGTTGGATCAAGAGTTGAGATTTACTTAATGAGACGATATCACCGCAAGAAGTTTGATCTATTTATATCAAGCCTTGCGAAATTCGTATATTGAAAACATTTCCTTTCCGTTTATGAACAATTATACCAGTTGCAGAAAGATGCTTTTTTATTAGACAGATTATATTCTAGAAATTTCTTGCATACAATTATTATTCGACACTGTCAGATGTATGAATAACATTTGTAATAATATATATAGAAGTTGCGGAAGCCGTTCTGTCCGCTCGACGACGGACCTGTTAAAAATCATTAAAATGTTAAAGGGATATAATAAATAATATACATTATGTTATAAAAACTTTATTCATTAAAAACGTGTAACAAGCATAATTATTTTTACTTCAAAATACAATATAAACTAAATTATAATTCAGATTTGCATACAAAATTATAAAATAACAATAGCATAATACATTATAACAACAATACATTTAATGTCGTAACAATTTTTATCAGATCAAAAAACACAATTTAAACACGGGATTATATTATATTTATGAAGCCCCGACGACAAAATATCTAACGCCTGAACAGCTAAGAACGAACTCGATTTGATGAATTTAATGCAACAGCTAGACGCGTTAAAGTCATACAAAATCTTTTGCGTCGGGGATTTATAAGGCACATCATGCCTTGAATTCTTATTTGACCACAAAGTGACTAGAATTTGAAATCGATAGTAGCAAATTTTTAATTTCGTTTTATCGAAGCTCAATAACAGCATGGTAGTGGAATGTATATTTTTAAAAATACACCTACAGACTATATTAAGTTAAAGAGGTCACACACACGAAACAGATTACAAAGTTATTATAGTTCTCGTTGCCGTAATCCTTAAGAATAGGGTTACTGTAAATATTTAAACATATATTATAGTTTTGGGACGAAAATCTCCTAGGATTTTTAAATACAAATTAACACCTGATGGAAAAAATCTTATATCAGGACTAGGGCAAGAATTTATGAAAATAGTCACACAATATAATTGAAGGCAGTAAATCTAAATGGTGTTACTAAAATCCTTATCGTCCATACGTAATTTATCCAATTTTATAATACTCTCAAAAATCTCGCTTTTCGTTGAAATCTTATTAATATATTAAAATTTGCTTTGAAGCACACATTTATAATTAAAACCGATTGCGTTTGTTTTTCCAAGACAAACTTTTAGTTTGTTCCCCTAAAATGTCGTGATATTTAAATAAATTTGAGGTAGCTTAACTTTTTAAAGTATAGTATCTTACTACGATGAACAGACTTTTAATTCAAGATGTAAAAAAAATAAATACACGTAATATATTACTACTACCATAGCCCCCTTTCTGATATTTAATGATACTTTTCAGCCCTTTTCAAACTTCGACCATCCCCAATAGAAACTGTATCTAGTGTTCTAGCATAAAATGCTTCTTATTCGATATAAAGTCATATTCCATTTTCAATTAGGTTTTCTATCCTATTCTATAAGATACATTTTCTATATTATGAATTATTTTTTAAAACCTCATACTTTTACCAAAATTTACTAACATTAAGTTCATTCATGTCTTTATTCAGCAAGTGCAACATCTAATAAGCTATAAAAGACAAGGTCAAACGCGCTCGTATTTGCATCCGTTCCAAAAAAATAAGCACCTCATCCATTTTTCTTTTGCTGATTATATATTTTCACTTCCATATCGATAAACCGTACATTTCTAATACTATAAAAATGTATACGTTCTGTGAATGCCGCAATAATCAATGTACGTACAAAGTTCACGTAAACGCATTAACTAAGAAAATAAATGACACTTTAAACTCTGGTTCTTTAACTAAGAATATTAATCACTAAAGTACAGGTGCTAAATACTGTCGTATTCTTCATAGTTGAAGTCAGCAGCTACTGTGGGCGCTAGGAGATCCTGCTGCGGATTATTCGGTTTCTCCGAGCGTGATTTCTTACGTTTATGCTTTTTGTCCTTGCGCTCGGAGCGTTCGTTGTAATCACCTTTATCCTTCGATTTCTTTTTCTTGTGTTTCTTCTCCTGTAATTATGGTTTTAAATTCTTAAATTGCTTATATAATATCTACCTTAATTACAAGGAAGAGTAGCAAATGTATTAGTTTTGTACAAACAAGAAATATTATTTCAGTCTTTACTTGGATTCCTATCGAAACAAGGCTTTAAACGGCTCCAATATTTAGGGCAAAGGCTGATGGCCAGAAGTATGTAATTATTAAAGAAAAAGACACAAAAGTCTACTTTATACTTTGCTAGGCGAAAATCGAATTAACTTTTAAAAATACCTGAAGTATACATTATATGCCAATTAATACATACCTTTTGATCTGGTTCTTTAGCGACATCCGGATCTTCTCCTCCTGTAAAAGAAATCACGTTTTATTTTCCATTAGATTATATGTATAAGAATTATTAATAAATAGTTGTTACAGAATCAAATGGCATGGTTATTTAATAGAAAATTTAAGCCTACTTGTAATTTTATAAACGAACATGCTAATAAACTTATTTAAATTACAACATAAACAGTATAAAAAGCCCATATTACACTCTATAAAATACACAAATCTATTTAAAATGCAATTACTAATCTTTACTCAAGAAATTAATTAACTATTTGTCCTTTAAAAAAAAACATTTATGAATTTACCTTCCGGCGACCGTCTAGCACTGGAGTCTCCAGCCCACAAGGGATACTCATTTAACACATCTGGAACTGTGTTAATTCTACAGTTATCTTCAGTACTACTGTTGCTTATAGTAGACTCGTTCACGAAAACACCTCTCAAGTTATCAGCCTCTTCGCTTAAATTAGTTCGTCCAAACATGTTTCTTAAGCTATCTTCTCCTTTCTTGCTTATTATTGCTTGTTTTGCAAACATGTGCTTCAGATCTTTCTCTTTCTTTGATTTTATATAGTCTATGCTATCCTGAGATGGTACAGGAAGGATACCGTCCACGTCTAAATCGTCTTGTTCTACGGTAACTTTTGGGTTTATCGTGTCTTCGTCGCTGTTAAAAACATTTCTATTAAAATTCTCTATCAATAGAAGAATTTAATTTAATATTCGTAATACACCGCGGTTTCACCTATGTTAAATTCCTATTGTTTACAAATAATATCAAAAGAAATCTTAAAATGTGGTGACTTTTAATGCATTTACTTTGAAACCTAATGTTTTGTCTATTTTAATCAAAAAATAATAGATTTTTATAAATTAAGTAATTAGCACTGAATGTAACACGTATTTCGACTGACCTGTCTGTTTCATATTGAACATCCTGGTTGTTAATAGGCGCTAAGTCCTCTAAGAAACTACTATCCAAAGTTCCAGCGTAAAACTCATCCAAGGCGCCAGATGAGTTTGATATACTTATGTTCGCTGCGGACGGCGTGCTAGGCCCACTGTTGAATTACACAATATTAACTACATTTAATTGCTAAAAATTTAAGTGCTAAAAATGTTATAAAACCCGAATGAAAAATCGTAAAGAATGTATCAGTTTTACAGACCAGATGTAGAGACGTAAGATCACTTAATAATAGCTAATAGCTAAGTCATATATAACGCCTGACCGTGAGTTTGTAGGATCCCTGGGCTTAGAACTTAGAGCCCCCGATTATTCAAATAATTAACTACCTTATAATAATAGGACTTTTTCCCTTAGCCTTATAAGGACCCTTATTATTGGGGTGTTGTGCTGCAGTTTAAAAAGCCCTTGTATAGATCCACCCCAGGCTATATAACATCATTAATTAATTATCATTGAGCATTTTTTATTTACCTATCCTGTGGTATCCTCGATGGGGTTGTGTCCATACTGACAGTGGGATTAACTTTTGGATTTAACAATTCTTGGTTGACATAATAAGTTTGCTGCGGCTGCTCCTCAGGCACATTATTTATATTTAATGGTTTCACAATTGAAGGATTCACTGATTGGGCCAACTGGAAACAATTCTTAGTAAAAAATAACTCGGTCTTGACATATTAGGTTTACTTCACTTATTCATTAAACTATACTTATTGGTTGTTACCTCATATGAACACATTTGGATAAATCATATTTTAAGTAACTTTAACTTTTACTGTGTTCATCTGCATCGATTTTAGGTGTACGTGATGACCTAATAAAATTAGCCGTAAGTTACTCCTTACAACAATAGCTATTTTCCCGTTAATGTTCTGTGAAAATCGGTCTACCCGTTTCCGAGATTTGCCGCAATAAACAGAAAGACAAACATACATTGTAGAACTTGTGGTTCTGATTTAAGCAGCCTATATACTTTCTATTGAAGTTAGAAAAAAGCGTATTATAAATAAAGATTTTAGATGTTACTTACTAGTAAGTTGACATTAGGTGGTACTATAGGTTTGCCAGCTCCGAGCACGATACTCGGCGAACGGTCGTTGTTGACCCGAGGCTCGGCCTCACTGCTTTGACGGCGTTTGTTTGCAAGCCGTTCCACAAACGTGTTATAGTGACACTCGTCCGACTTCTATTTTAATTTTCCAAATATAACATTAACCACATTTCAGTGAGTCTTATCAAAATTGCTACTAGTATTTGGGGGGTTGAGAAGTTACAAAGGAGACAAAAATTTTATTAATCATATTTTCGTTATATACAATTTAAAAAAAAAGTACTACAATAATTTACGACTCAAGTACCTGCATGAATTTTGAAATAGGCGTTTTGGGTTAGTCTTCGAGGCTATATAGATCAGATGATGTAAATTAATTATTAGATAAAATATTATATACTAACTTTATCCCTCTTATCTAATTATAAGTAAAGTTTGTTACCTGAAAATCATCAAGTTCCTTTTCCACATCCTCAGCATCTTTTTGATTTCGTTGTAATTGTTCCAATAAACTTGTTTTTTGTAATCTTAAAAATGGTACACTGAGGAACTTATGTAGAAAACGTAAACCGAAGCCGTTCCTCATGGATGACTCGGCATAACGAATTGGAGCAGTTCTATAAGAATTTTAGAATAATATAAATTGAATAAATTCTGTTTTATTTATTAAATTAAAAAGATGTCCATTATATGGTAAAAGTTTTCTTAATTGTCTTGGTTGTAAGTCTGTTTGTCTTATAGTGAGAAATGTCATAAACAATATGACATTTCAATATTGGATTAATAAATATGCACACATCCTTAGGTTACTTAAGGATTAATTTTTATGATTCTTTATTTACTGCTAGTTGTAGTATTAATGTCTTGTAATGGATATTGGTTAATTTGAAACTATAATATACGTAATATTGAATGGTGGCTCAGGTATTTCAATTTCTTATAATAATTTTTTCTGGACATTTCTAAAAAAAAATACCTTGTCATCTTTGCATTATGTAGAGCCTGGTCTATATGATGTGGGTGAACTTGGCGATGGTGTTGCATATCACAATGATTTCCAAGCAACATCACCGGTAAATCGGCAGGTATCAGGCTAAGCTCTTTGACCACATAATCAAATGTCCTAAAAAGTAAATTACATGTTTTATGTGTATTTTATTGCTTGAATACTAATCTAAACTACGGTCTTTATTTATAAATGCCTCTTTTATGTCAAGTCAAATAATCTGTAGATACTTAATATTATAAAACTGAAGAGTTTGTTTGTTTAAACACACTAATTCCAGGAACAGCTGTTCCGATTTGAAAAAGTCTTTTAGTCTTAGATAGTACAATTATCAAGGAAAGCTATGCTATATTTAAAAAAAAAATTAGTACTCCTTGCTAAAGTCCTATAATATAAACTAAGGTGTAAAAATCAAAATGAATGCAAGCAAACCTGCTGGCAGAAGCTAGTCGTTTTATTAATAAATTTAACTACAACAAATCACAAACATGCTTTAGTATACGATTTTGCAAAGATGTTACAAAATGTTATAGAATTAATGTGCAGCCATTGTTTAGTTGCTAGTCCTAGAATGATTAAGATTATGGATGGCAAATTACGTTTCAGTCAACAGGTAGCTATATGATTACTGTATACAGTACCCAACTAAATAAAAATCGTAGAATGTTAGCCTGAAACTTATTTGATACTATAGCATGTAAATTTGTGTATATTATACAATAAATAATATTTGCAAACTATTGTTGTCTATTTTATTTAAGTGTGTGACACTCATATAAATTTAAAACAATGCCTTAATTAAATAATAAGAAACAGTTTTGCAACTTTATATGCATTACATAAATCTATGATGTTATTTGCTTAGAAATTCTTTTGAACATTCTCTTTACAACTTAAGAATACAATTACCAAGGCTTTGTGATATCCAGCATTAGAATGACACCAGTTGTGTTCTTGTAAACATCTAAGAAAGTAGCATCTAGCACTGGTGTTTCATATCCCTCTTCTGGCAAACTGGGTACAGCCTGATTCTCAAGTTTTAAACCAAGAGGAGCTTTCTTTTTAGTGCGTCCTTTATCAACAACCTCCCATACTTCAACCTTAATATAACAATAAGTTTAAGTGTTATAAAAGCTAAAAGACTTATAATGGTTTCAATATATAGAATATGTACACTCAAAGTCGTTTAAATAGATTATCGACCTTCGGAAACAGTATATTTGGTTCCTATGGTTGACAAAATAAACCGAGGGTTCAAGAGTTACAAATGACCATGGCAGTAGATCTATGACATGTATTGAATATCAAAGCAAAAACAAAAAATGTAACAGGTGGTCACAATAACACATTTACCACCACGGACCATTTATGTAAGTGTTGTATTATGATTTTACCTTAACAATAAAGTCTGTATTCTTATATGTCCAGTGTATAGGAGCTACTTGTATTTGTTCTGTTGGAGTATATTCTTCCTTAAAAGCTCCTCCTTGCAAACGTTGTAAAAGGCAAGATTTCCCGACATTTCTATCCCCCTTAATTAATATTTTCACTGTAAATTAAAAATTAACTCATGGATTTCTCAAGTTATTTCTGTAGAAGTGTATTGTGTACATTAGATATAATGGTACAAACTGTTATAATGAACACCCTTAGAGAATTTTTTTTGTAATGAAGACGACATAGGCAAAGGTGCCGGGCAGCGATCATCATTACTACGTGTTAACTTTTTGAGGGCAGAAAACATGTCTGGATTTATATATTTTAATATACACGCAAAATTAAACTTGAAACTGCGTTTGTCTGCTGTAAATGAATAAAAGTATAGAAATTCACTAGATGATCATATAAACAAATTCCTTTTTCACATTCTATATGGAATTATTCTAAATTCAAACAAATCTTAAATCTCAAAGCTTCAAAAGCAATACATTTAATGTGTTATGTTTTGACAACTGACCAATGAAGTACAGAACTATGGACATCATAACAGACAAATTATTATTTGTCGTTGGCTGTCAGTGTCACTGTCATTTGTTCTTGAGATTGAGCAAATGATAAAATATGCCAAATTTCAACAGAGTAGATTGCACTACACTTGAAAATAGTTAAGCTTCTCATTTAGAGAAGTATCAGTAATTCTTATGGTAATTGTTAAAAAATTAAAACTATTTCTTTTTCAATATCTTTATTATCACATAAATACATTATCAGCTAAACGGAGTCACTGATAATTGAAGAAACAAAAATTGTACCCCGCATAGGTTTACATAATAAGGTATAATTTTTATATACAAACAAATGCTTATAAATTTAAGCAAAATTGTACAAAAAGCTCTTACAAGGTTATGAAGAAATTAAGTTGAAATTGAGCTAGCTGTCACATTAAAGATGAAAATACAATTAAACCTATATTATTTTATAATTATTCAAAAACTACTAAAGCATATACTAAACTTATTATTAATCCCATTTGGATTTTTTCTTTTCAAATATCTCTTTTCCATCTGCATCTATAGCTGAATAATAACCCATTGATTCATATTTCTGTCTCATATAAGCGATATATCCTAAAGCAAGACCGAAACATGTTGCACCTATGCTCATTATTACAATGTTCTGAAAATGAAAGTACTATTTTTAATTAGGTGTTTCATTTTAAATATGTATTTAATTAGATCATACAGTTACAGATACCTACTGGTTTTGCATATAATTCAAAATTTACTACACGAAATGCTGTTGTTGATCTCATAGATCGTATGCCCTCTCCTGGTTTTTCATTATTGTTTTTCGTATTTTCAGCCATGTCAAAATAACCTTAAAATATGTTTTAAGTTAGAATCTACAATAAGCAAAATGTAAATATGTATTACGTCATAAAAAATTAAATATCATTATTTAATAAAATAAGAATTTCACGTATTACATTAGTTTTTGATTCTATGATCTTAGAGAATACTTACAAAAATAAATACTCAATTGTGTGCTATTATTATTTATTACAAATACAATTGTCAATCCAAAAGTTTAATAATTATTAAAACTTCTTTTGCATTATATTTATTCATTTTCATTAATTAAAAGAAACCTTTTTTCATGGTTCGACTAATTTGTATTTAAAATTTAAATTGAAAGTGTTACACAATAATGACAAATTGACAATAATAAGTGGACATTTATGGCAGGGTTACCAACTTTATATTATTAATTTGTTCAAGTTTTCTAATATTTCACTCGGTTTATTAAACAAAAATGAATACACAAATAACATTTTATTTTGAGAAATGTTTGATGAATTTTGATTGGCATATATAAAATTGATTTTAAATGGCACTGCTTCTGCGTAATGAAGTAGAAATAGTAATTCAGTGTAGTAGTCCTACTTTACTAATAAAAGTTAATAGACCTCTTAAGAGTATGATTTGTTTAATACAGAATATCCGATAATCTTGACTAATTAACCAATCTACAAATTAATAATATCCGATTTTTTTTACAAAAAAAATCAGAACTTGACACTTGACAAATGGCAACACAAATCAAAAAGTGACGCCAACTTGGATAGGCACTATGGACGATTATTAGAATTTGTCAAAGTTTTTCTTAAATTGTAAATTATTTTGATAATGTTGGATTACAACTACTAATTGTATGACATAAATCAATGTTTATTTGTATTATTAAAGCGTGACATTCTATTTAATTTAAAATGGACGCAGAAGCAGTACTTCACGGAGATGTTTCCGATGGCGCGGAAATGTCTCCTTTGGTTGAAAATCAACCAGAAACAATCGGTGAAATTGCCGACGATAACATTACAACTGATCACTCTGATAGAGTACAAACTACGGAAGATGCTGGTAAAGTACTTAGAATCAAAACCCGTTATAGATGTTTCTTATTGACACGCACTCTCTCAGTATGTCGAGTGTGCAACACGCGACGCATAAGTTTTCCCTACGCTTTATATATTACGCACCTTAGTTTATGTTATAAGCAATTCCATACTTAAGTCGGAATACGTAACTTTTTCTTCTTTGCTCACGTCAAGTCATTTATTATAGCAACTAATGGTGGTGCACCCACTAGTAGCAGTGATCTTTTGGACTTAGAGCAAGCTGTAGGACCTGCTGATAATGAAGAGCCGGCAGTTGCTGAGGAAGGGAATCAAGGTAATAACAATAACTATTTATTTTCTACTAAACTGTATATTGCATACTAGGAATATGAAATTGTGCATGAGACTTCTATTTTTATACATAAAATATTTAAAAAAGAGATCATTTGAAACTACTCTAATATCTATATTATATTTATTTTACTGGAAAATTATTCCACAGGAGCCGAAGCGGAAGATGAAATGGATATAGATGAAACGACTCCTGGTGCAGTTGGTGATGACTCTGCTTATATTGGTGATAACTGCTTATCAACTCCTGTAAGAGTTTATAATTTCTTTAGTAGTTAATTTAATGGTGTTGATTTGATCTTTAAATTTCTCTTATTGATAGCCAAGATTTATTACTGGGTTTCAGAAAATATATAATAATTCTTTGGAAAATATGCAGATCTCAAGACAAAGGGTATGATGACATACATGTAGGAGTATTATTGTTTAGAAATGAACTTATGGTTCATAACTGACCGAACATGTTTCTATTAAATTTTCTGATAAACTATCATGTGTAAAATAGGTTGGCTAAATCCCTAATAATATGTTTAAATAGCTTCCCTTTACAAGTGGAAATGTTAAAAAGTGTTGTAGTGTATGTTTGGCTTTTAAGGTTTAAAATTCTCAATGTTTGATAAAATCATTTCTAAAGTTTATCATTTCCAATTAGATTATATTTTTTTATTTGTAAATTATTTTTTTCAAATAGGCAATAACAGAAGACAATTCCCCACAAGAAGAGGATAATTTAGACCCCATGTTAAAACAAGAGGCACTAGATGGAGATGCTGAAGGAGAATCGGCTGAACAGCAGGAAGAATCTCCAGATCAATCGATCAGCTCTGCTATGCCCATTGAAGGTGAAGGTGCACCAATAATTAAAGATGGTTTGTTTATTTTTACACTGCTTTTGTGTTCAGACATGAAACTGTCTTTATACAAACATGGATATTGGTTCATATATCCTACCTTCAAATTCAATAACTGAAGAGTTTTATTTTCATTTATCATAATTGGAATTCTTTTTAAGCATCATGTAGCAAACTTTAGTTTACCTTAATTTTCTATATTAATTGCTATCACAGGACACAATTCTTTTACTATACACTGAATTAAAAATTCAAAGCTTATTTTGTAGAACTGCAATATCTCTTAGTAGTGAAACAATTTTTTAAAATATTTATGCATACTCTGTGTTTTATAATAATTTGTCTGTGTAATTGAAGAAATTGTGATTGGAATGCACGGAGCTAGTTTAACTCGATTACACTTAATTACAAATTAAGAATTAATTTACAGAAGAGTCCAGTACAATGGATGAAGACATGGGTGGTGGAGAAGGTGTCGCCAGCAGCGATGATGTTAATGACATTAGCAGTGCAGCACAAGATGTGCTTAGTACTGCTATAAGGTAACACACGGATTTCTATCATATACAATCAAACCTTATTATTTATCTTCAAAACATACTGCCTAAAAATATTTAAGAAATTGTATATTAAAAAATTAAAATACAGTGGATTCAATGAGGCTACACGCAGCAAAGGACAACACATCATGGATATCTTTATACAAAGCCTTTCTCATATTTTATATATATAGAAAAATTATATACAGTAATAAAATTATTAAGTAAAAATTATAGGGGCAATAAATTTTAGAGATTTATTTATTTATAATTTAATTTTTAACTTCATAAAGATTCTTTATTTAGTTCAAGCACAGCGGAGGGTGGGGCAGATATATCAAGTAGCGGACAAGGCGAACCAGCTCTCATCTCCTCCACTGCTAATGGCCCTGCGGTGCTGCATTCCTTCTCCATTTTACCACAACATCCCACAAACGAGTAAGTATTATAAGTAGGCAAGTCAAGTTCTGAAGAGTATTAAAATTGAAGATAAGAAATACTATTGCACATTCTTCCATGAAATATATTAAATAAGGATTTCAGTCACTGCTTAGGGTATGGCTAAGAACTCTAGAGCCAGAGTATATAAATAAAATAAATCCAAACAGATGTGCTATAGAGAATAATGCTAGGGGAGAATGACTTGTATGTATGTTGTTATTGATTGTGCCTTATGTTTTTATATATCAACAATAGGATTGACTTACTGATAGGCATCAACATCTTTTTAGGACTTAAATCAATTCAGGCTACTTTTATACTTTATAATTCTCATTGTTATTGTTAATTAATTGAAATGATTCAGCAATGCTATTTTAAAGTTTCAGCGATGCTGATACATCGGAAATGGAAGGCGCTGCAGACACAATGCCAGCCGTGAGCGAGTCCATGCCGATCCTCACTATGACTGCTAATGGGGCTGCGTTACTTTCACCAAATCTTTTGCATGGTATTACACTTAACTATTACATCATATACATCAAACAGAAATAGTGAAAGCCATTAATATTGCACGTCAATCTTTGGAAAGGGACTATCATCCAGCGTTGGCTTCGGAGAAATTTACTCATGTGGCTCAGATACATAGATTAATTAGTGAGTTGTATATAGACAGATATTACATACTAGAAAGCCAGAGTTAGTCAATATTTCTTCAAAGATGGTTGTGCAGTATTTATCGCTAGATATCATACAAATATGTATATTATAGTGGGTGAAGAGGGTGGTGCCGGCGGTGGTGTGTCGTCGTCTATGTCGGGTGTTGGTGGGACAGGAGCAGGGGAGAGTGACGGTGCCGTCAGTAGTTCTGGGGCTGCCAATGGGGCGCCACCAATACCCCCAACTGACGCTGCGCATGCGTTGGCTACACTAGCCAGTGCAGCTCTACATCACCACCAGGAACAGGTAGAATCCTACTATTTTTCCAAACGGGATTGTATAACTGAGGTCAAGTATCCTCTAGTCGTGTATGGAATGTAGACGCTTCTGTGCCTATTGTACGGATCAGGTTTCGTTTAAAAGTGTTAAGATTGTTGTCTTAATAAATTTACTGATACTCCTTTTAGAAGTCCAATATGTCACAGCGATTTATTAATCATAAAGTATACCCACTGTCAATTGAGCTTCAAGTTCTCATGATTACTTCTCTACAGTGAAATAGATCATCAGCATATACTATTACAAAATCGCAATTTTATATTTTGACATATTCTGTACATACTGGAACATAAAACCATATAAAATTTTAGTAAAATTTGCTTTCAGCCAGAGCAAGAGGACCAAAAACAAAACGATGAAGACACATGGTACACAGTTGGTATCGTTAAAGGGACCACATATACAGTGAGTTGGTTGGTTTAAAAATAATCTTCGTTATTTTGTGCAAAAACGTTAAAGAATGTTATTGTTTCAGGTTCAAAATTATATCTCGGATCCAAATATTGATCTATCTAACTTATCATTAGATAATCTTCCTGATTTATCCGAGTTAGCGACAATGCCTTTGGAACATGGTACAGCCTACAAATTTAGGATTGCAGCAATCAACTCTTGCGGCAAGGGAGACTTTAGTGAGGTACACAATTCTATATATATAAAATTAGCATGTATGTTCCCTATGGGCTCCAAAACGGCTGCAACAGTATTGATACAATTTTCAGCAAAGGAATCGGTTTTCCTTGAGCTATTAGTGTGAAGGTAAATGTAAAGCTAATGGTTCTATAGAATTATTAACAGTACAATCTTTATATTTGAGATGAGAGATAAAATTTATTTTATTCATCTATATGTAAAGCTACAAATCATGCTAAGGTTTAATTTTAGCGTATCAGTTTAGGGGTGTGGCGGTTTTTCTGAAGCCTGCTCGCAAATGCCTTGGAACCAAATAGAACACCATTAACTATTATTTGGCCAAAACATACTTTAAATACAATATATACTATGCAAATTAGTATCAACCACAGATCAGCCCATACTCTCAGGAGTCAATATTTGTAATATATTTATATTGTAACAGGAAGCAGCATTTAAGACATGCCTGCCCGGGTTCCCGGGAGCGCCATCCGCAATCAAAATCTCTAAGTCAGTGGAGGGTGCCCATTTGTCATGGGAGCCGCCACAAGTTGCTGCCGAGGGCATATTCGAATACTCTGTCTATTTAGCTGTACGCTCTAACCCCCAGCAAAAGGTAAAAAACTAAATATTAATCTATATACATTTCATTTAGCCATACTAACATAATGGAGCGTAAATAACTCTAAAAAAAAACCGTTTTAAAAATATTACTTTTGTATAGTCAGAATCCAATTTTTTTCCGTCCCATCATCAAAGGTGTTTTTAGTCATGTCAAGGTGTCATTATACTATGTCTTCGTTTTCGGGAGCGATCTTTTGACACCCTGTATAACATTTTTAATCATTATCAAATTTATATAATATTTGTGACACAGAAAACATTGCACGCATCAGCTAGTAGATAAATGAGCCATTTTATATCTAAACAGGAGCCGTCAAAGTCTCAACTGGCGTTTGTTCGCGTGTATTGCGGTAAGGCGAACACGTGTGTAGTGCCCCAGTCTTCATTGAGTGCAGCGCACGTTGACTCATCCACAAAACCCGCTATTATCTTCCGTATTGCAGCGCGGAACGAAAAGGGCTACGGGCCCGCTACACAAGTTAGGTGGCTTCAAGGTCAGTTAATGTTTCATTATATTTGTATGTTTTATCCTTATATTTTTCGTTTATACATTAATAAAATTCACCGCAGGGAGTATACTGATGCCTCGTGATTTCAACCACGATAAGTTTATTTTATTAGCATCATCTTTATTAAGTTAAAATAAATTCGTCGCGGGTAACCTCTAGCAACATAGGCCAGCGCATAAATGCCCCCTTATCGCAAAAACTAAATCGATGTTTAATTAAATATGTGTATTAAGACTCCTTGTGGAAAGGAAAATTCAGGGAAATCAATAGTTTTATATTATAACTATTATTTATCCTTGACAAATTAAATTAAGAAAGAAAAACAAAGGTAGATATTTGTATTTTTGTCGTATAAAACAGACTTTTTCCCTTATCTGAGATTTCCAAGGTTCTCTAATGCAGTTATTTGATTACCGATATATATTTTAGATATAAAGTCAACGGGTGTGAAGCGAGCGGGCGACACTCGGTTACCGGGCGCTTCACCGTCGAAACAACCAAAACAACTGCTGCACTAAAAATTAGCTATATTTCCAGGTGTAACTTAGAATAATATCACTATTAAGTTTAAAAACTTGTGCTTCTTTTGGCACGAGCACATAGTGTTACATACATATTGTATTTTCTTAAATTACAACCGTACTTGTATTAGTAAGTTTTGACAGCGTTTTCGCGTAACAAATGTATAATATAATAGTTGAATCGCAATAAATAACTGGTACGATGGAGTGTAAGTATTGAATGAATAGAATAAGTGAAAAATTATACATGTTATTGTAAAATACTTACAGATAATAAACTTTTTTATAAATGCAACTTGTCTTTTATCATAGTATGTTAGAAAATATGGATTATTGTTCAAAAGTATGGTGTTATGTTTTGTGGAAGTAAAAAAATCATATAATCGCATTTGGCTTTTAATACTTAATTACATTATCGAGTACACTATACATTTTCCCTTGCTATAAAATGCTATCTATTTATAACTCCGGTAGGCATTCCCAAAGAAATAGAAATCAAATAATTAACACGTAACTTTCGTTTTATAGAAAATTTCCTATATTCAAGAATATTTTGCAGTTTATAATAATATTAAAGCAGTATCACTAGATGTATTATTTGGACAACTTTATATAACTTTATAATTTGTTTATTGATATTGTTCACCGACTTCACGCCAGCGATGAACCATAGTTACTGCAAAGAAGATAACAAATTATGTATTTCTGGTAATAAGTTATGATAATAACATTAAAAGACATTAATTACCAATGACGTTGTTCCAAACAATTTGTACCATCCAATGACGATATTGGATAAATTGAGATCATCTAACATAATCTGGGCCACACCCATGAACACCTTTTTGCCCTCGATTCGGCCGTAATCGCCCCATACTGTAACCTAAAAAAGACACAATAAACACATTTTATCACGTATTAAGAATTTATATTACTTATAAAAATGATTTGCTGTTTCAAGTTAGGCTGGCCTATGTAGGTACTGTAACATGTGATTTCTTAAATAATGTTATCATTCAACGGATACTAATATATACTACTAGCTGACCCAGCCACTCTCGTTTTGGCACTTAAATATGTATAGGGGTTGATTTTAAAGGGGTCATAATTTGGGGTTGTATGTATTATATATGTTTTGTCATAAAAGAAATAAAAACAAAAAATTTGACTTTAAAATAAAAAAAATTAAAATTTAGCGGTGGACCACGCAAAACATTTAGGAGAATGAAAAATTGATAGCAGCCAATTCTCAGACCTACTGAATATATCCATATAAAATTTCATAAGAATCGCTCGAGCCGTTTCGGCTGAGTATGGGAACAAACATTGTAATACAGGAATTTTATATTCACATTAGATTATACTGCATATTCGTACAACTACAAGATAGAACCAAGCTACAAAAAAAAATGCGATGAACTTCGATAATTGTTTTTTAATGATTACCTCTAAGGTCATATATGTATTAACGAAATTAGATAACTGACCGTACTTAAAATACTATATTTTCTAAAAGGAATTAATAATAAAAGTAGTTTTAACTTGTAAGAATTGTGATATTTCAGGGGACGTACAAATGTCTTAAACTCATATTTCTATTTAAATTTAGC
>JAOSYY010000009.1:2638065-2659848 GCA_025727935.1 Hebomoia glaucippe | reverse complement strand
GAGTGTATTTACCCTAGGAGTACTTGAAAAATCGATTGTATATAAGTTTTATATTTTGTAGTTAGCCGACCTGAATGGTGTATTCGATGTCTTTTCTCTCTCGCTATTAAAAAAATAACATAAAAATATGTGACATATGTACCTAGTTTCTACTATATTACTCACTTGGAGAATACATCCTTTGAAATTCTCTCGGAAGGTAAGTGTTTGCTGGTAGAGGGGGTCTAGCGTTCGCCGGGCAGTACTCGTTTTGGCTTTGGCAATACACCGTTTGCCGCTGACAAGGTAGACTTTGACATAGGGCGCCGGTAACGTTCGGCTCCCCTGCCGAGCCTGCAGGCCCCGGGCACGGATAACCTCAACCTTTGAGAATTTTTTCTGATTGATGTGATGGCTAATTATATTTCATCAAAACTACTAAATAAGATAACATTTTGATAAAATTCCTTTAACTTTCTTACGCTATGACGCTGAGTAGTTTTTACTATACATCATTGTATGTAGGATAAGTTACTATACCTCAAGGAAGCCCTTTTGATAACACATAGATAACTGCACATCGCCCAATGTGGGCGCCCCGAGAAGCTGCCTGCCAACCAGTTGGCCCGGTCCCAGGCCATCTATGAAGTCTGATAGACCACCTCCATCTGATGAACTAGAACCTCGCATTCCCGGCGACCATCTGGGATTGTTTTGTAAACATGTGTTTCAATAATTTCTAGTTACAAATGTTATTAAATTGTACATTTAATAATAAACTAAGATCCTTCACGTTTTAAATAAGCCTAAAAAGTCATCGAAGAATGCATATTGTACACAAGTAGTCATTTTCTTTTTTAATTATTTAATTATTTTCTTCTTTTTTGCGATATTGTTTCGTGCTGAGAATAAAAGTAATTACTTGTACAAAACATTCTTATGCACCTGTTTTGCCATTACCTTCTTAATATTAAAATATGTTTTTTTCATTTAATAGATTTTGGTTGCGAGTGTCGTAATTGTCTAAATAAGATTTTGAATCAAGTGTTATGCAAGCCAATCAGAATTAGTAAATATTAAAATTGCACACTAGTCTATTTGCTACAGGGTACGTAGTTAGGGTACAAACAAATAGTTTCACAATATAACAACATTGATACAATAGTGATAAAGAGGGCGGTAGATTAAAAGTAACGAGTAAGAAATGTTTTTCAAAACGACAAGGATAAGGGAATGCGTTATAAATATCTAATTGCAACAGTTTAAAACAAACAGTCAATCAAGGTCACAACAGACTTTAACAAAGTATGGGGACTTATTATTTTTAAGTTCTTTCTTATTGGAATTAGATATTTTTGGAAGCTCAATAGAAAGGGATATATAACACCTCTTAAGACAAAAGCTGATGCTTAGTTTAAACATTTGAGGTAGAAAACATGTAATAAACAAATAATATTTTATAAAACGCTGTGTTATAGCGTTATATATTATAACAAGGAAATATTAAACATCTGTTAAGCAGCTATTCGAAAGTATATACGAGTATATGTACATTTTTATTTGTAAAATTCTGAGCACCCATAAAAATCCACCAGACGCGTGTTTTGTATTTATGTTGTTTCGACAGATCGTACTCACCTGGCTTCACCTAAAAATTAATCGCTGACGTAAAATTAAATTCGTTACTCATAGAAGCATGCATGTACGTAAAGAATTTGTAAAGTATAGGCGTGTGAGTAGACATCAGAATACATTGTAGTGCTTATTAAAAGCCGCTTACATCTCACCGATCACAATCGTGCATACAAAACATTAAGCAATTTTATCACTCTCTTATAAACATCGATACGAATATTTTCGAAAAGCTAAACGTTACAGGGCCTTATTACATATACTTTAGTTCTTAGTGCTTTTGCCTATGCGTAGAACTCGTGCGTGCTTTATAATATAGATGGAGAAGTAAAAACACCGATACATGGCAACATGCGAATAAGACGGAGGCGTTAGAGGGTAAAGTAGAAGACGACGAGCAACATCGATGAGTACACAAACAAATAGATAGAGGTTGTCGGCAAAGAACAGACGAGCGGGCGACTTACGAGGATCCCTCTGAGCTACATATGGAGACGAGGCTGGAGGACACTTCATGGGAGCGCTTGAAGCTGGTGACCACGGCGCTGGAGCGTTTGCGGCGCGCGCCGGCCCCGCCTTCTACGCGAAAAGCACGATCAACGACGGACAGTTCCCAACCATCCGCCGCAGATGCCAACACAAAACATTCAGTACCGACCACATTAACCTTAATTATATTCCTGACTAATTCTTTGGAATGCCTATCACAGACATAAATTATTAAAAATTTACGTAATTTTATAGCAAAATGTCTCTTGTCCCGCGAAATAATTTTTAATAATAATAATCAGTTCTTTGCGAAAACTCCATTATACATTACATGTTTATATAGTACCGCTAAAAGCACTACGTAGCTGGTTTTACAAAGCAACATGGCGTACACAAATATGTCAATGAAGGCATGTGACATGCTGTATTGGGATAACAATATTTTTCTAAGTTCATAATAATTCCGCGACCGTGTTGTTAAGTCTACCGCCTCATAATATGTCACTATTGCGTCAATGTTGGCATTAAGCGTAATGCCAACCTGTCCTCGTCGTTTTCACTAGAAGCCGAGGAGGCCCGGGATACTCCAGCGCCTCCTCTCAATTCTCCAGGAACCACCTCCTCACTGCGTTGAACCGTAAACGAATTCTTTCCGCGTTTACCAAAACCTAACCTTCTCTTTCGTCCTGCCGGTATTGCATAAGTACACCATTATTGTCTAGTATTTGTAATGGATTCCGCGGCTAATAAAAATAACGCATATCACCTGTAGCTGATAATTGAGACGTTGAATTGCTTTTCTTGCCCATCCCGGGGCCGAAGTAATCCCGCGGCTCAGCTTTTAATAAAGTATCGTCACCGGTAGGTTCATTTTCAGATGTCCCACCGAGGGCCGTATCACTTAGACTGCCATCTTAAAATATCAAAATGCACTTAGTACATAATTATTTAATTAAGTTGATTAGTTTTAGCGTGCTGATATGTTACCTGCTTTCTCATCTGGTGCATCGGCATTACTTAAACTTCGTGTAAACTGTCCGTGTCTCGACTCGCGCCTTTCAAGTGTTGGAGGTTGGTTGTTGTTCCGACCATTATCTCGGCCTCCATAGTCATTGCTGCATTGAGATTCCGTTTCAACAATACTCTTCCGTTTAGTGTTCGCATTCGGTGTGCATTCATTTCGATCCCGAATTTCACGGTGTTGTTTAGATGGTAGTTGTTTAGTTTGTTTTGGGTTGTCCATAACAGGTGTGTCAGATAGCAGATTCGTAGCAGAAGCGAGAGCACGATGTGGTGAGCCGAGGTTAGAGGTAGAAAAAGTATACGGATTAGCTTTACTTCTATAATCTTGCTCTACGTGTTCGGTGTTTGAGTGAATTGGATATGTACTATATGAAGGTTTATGAGTATCGTTAGATGCTGGGATTTTAGATTCACTATATGAATGAAAATCTGAACTTGAAAGAGGAGAAAGGGAATCGGGTGAATAAAATTCTTGTACTGTAGGAATTTCATTAATGCTTACCATATTTACACGCTTTTTATGCCTCGGTTTCATATGTAATATATTATCACCTTTAGGATATTTATCACGAATTTCATATGTGGATAAATTATTGTAAATGTCAGTTATGTCATCGGGCGTTATATCTTTAATTGAAATAGGAGAAGGTGTTTTAGTTAGTAATGTACTATATAGATCACTAAAATTACTGTAATTTTTGTTGAAGTTAACGTATTTCAAAGGATCGAATGTTTCACAATGTGGGCTTATGTCTATTGTAGTAAAAAAGTGTTTGTCTATAGAATGGCGGTCATAACCCATTCCATGTATTGTGTTAAGGTCAAGGGAAAGAAACTTTTTAGTATTACTACTAAGTGCTTTTAAGTTTTTGGCTAAATCACTTTGTAAAACACCATTTTTTGGTCTGTCGATACTAACATGTATCATTGTTGCTAAACTAGTGTCACTGCCGTATCCATGATAATGATTTAGATAGCTATCATCATCTTGATCGTTTGCAGTAGGAGGTAATTGCTCTGCCATAAAAATATCATCATCAAAAGATTGAAAATTAAAAGATCCACGTAAATTTTTTAACAGTCGTTTTTGTTTTTCTATCGGACGTTCTTTAGGATATTTGGAATCTCTATTTGAATGTTGTAGTAATTTTGTAATATAAGGTTTAGTCAGCGATGAGTTTACTACATTACTTATATCAGGAAGTATTGTATAATTTGGATATGTGAATATATTGTTTTTAATAATATCAGAAACGTAACTTTTACCGTATTCATAGTAATCATCATCATATTCGGGGCAGCTAAATGCTCTTCCAAATGTACGATAACTATTTCTCAAACTCGAGTCTATTGAATGACTACGTGGCAAAAAACTAGATACATGAGAATTCGACTGGCTTGTAGCTTTTAAAGGATAATAATCAGATTTGTAGCTTTCTACGCCGAAGATTGGACTTAAACCTACTCTGTATTTATTGGATTTAAATTGATACGGGAATTCGGGAAAAACCAAGGGATCTAAAATAAAGCTATCACAGGATGATGATTTACTTAAAGTGCGAAAATTCCGTTTCCGGCTGTAAAAGTAGATGAAAATAATGTATTTGTTACATGCGCTTTTTTAAGAAATTAAAGTGAGTAGGTTAGGTTACTCTAGAAGATTGTATTTTCTTCAATTGGTTTTAAGAGCGCTGATATAAATACGTTACCTAAGCATTCGGGTGGGGCGCGGTCGTTCTGACTGTGTACTGAATGCACTGGAAGTAACTGAAGCAACGGACTCGATGTCTGAGTCGCCAGCGGCTGCATCTGGTGACAGGCGACGTCTTGGAGCCCAACCACCGCCACGGGACGCCAGCTCGGAGTCCGAAAGCCCTGCATAGTGTCTTTCCCAACCTGATCGATTGTTTACATTATTTGTCCTATTATAAAATCTAATAAAGACGCGAAAACTTCCATTTTACACATTCATTATTTTTATATATGATGACTTCTGAAGACTGGAAAAAGTCCATTCATAATCTTACCAATAATCAGCAAATCAGTAATCGTTGATCATTTATTCATTCTTATCCTAAACAACTACAATCTAAACACTACAAAAGCGAAGCTTTTGTCATGACGTGACGTTTATTATGTTCTCTGTCAGTTTCTCATCATTTACTCGTATTTATTGTCATGTATAAATACTAGAGTTTTTGAGATCATCAAATGATCACTATTCACTAGTAATGTGTGGTGTGAGTATGATGTATGAGTGTAGGTGTATTGACCTTGTGGCGTGCTGCGGTAGGTGAGTGTGGCGCCAATATGATGCGGGGCGATCCACTTACGTTCTTCGAGATCCGCAGACACCTGCGCGCGCATCGCCCTCTGAGTATTCTGTTAATCATTAAAACCTATTAAATATAAATCTTCTAAAGTTTAGAGAAGCTCTAAAGTCCTTTAAGAAATGTCCCTTTTAGTCAAATAAAATCGGTGATGTATGACTGTAAATATTTTCATTAGTAATATTCGTAAGCTTCTTGTATAAATTTCATAAGATTTTATTATATCAAGCATCAACGAATCGGTCGGATCTAAGGTTTACTTGATGGTATGAGCCTATTGATTTATTTATTCCTGGTATTTCGAAATTCATAATCGGAAAACTAACGCGCCTTATCGGCGTCTTCACGGCCGTTCTTTATATGAACGGTGGTACGTAACCCGGGCCCATCTACCCGTACGCAAGTACTACTGGAAATTATCACAGATATTAGAAAATACAATATATAATCCGTCAAAATACCTTCTCTTTAAAGCATCGACCTTTAAGTTCGTAACTTATTTAATATGATATTTCTCTATTTTCTTATGTGACGAGTAGACTTTAGTTACCTGATGTGGTATTTGTGGTAACTGTCGTTTCTTTGGGCTAGTGGTAGGCGTTGCGGTTGCAGAGCGTGATTGAAAGCGTGGTGCGTAAGCGTGCGTGGGCAACCGCGCGCCCTCACCCCGGTCTTCACACACTATTTTTAAATCAAAACCTTCCATTAGTATCCTATAACACATTACAAAATGTACCTTCTTCACAAACATTTTGGGTTTTAATAGCTTCAACTAAATCGATGATAACTATTCATTACAAGTTTTTATGACGTTACTGTGATATCAAAATGATTTTAGTTAAGTCAAGGAGTATTTTATTTAGTTATGTAAAATAAAAACTTAAAACTTACGAAGATTATCGTAGAAATAGAAATCGATAGCTGATTGTAATGGCATGCAATTTCAAATTACTTAATCTTATGAATTTATTAAACAAAGATATAAATGATAATATATAAAAATGAGTATAGCGTGCTCACATTAGGTTAAGGAATAGGATGGAAAGTATGTGAAACAAATATGTGAAGGCAGATTAAATAGTAGGTGAGAGTAAAGTAGTAATGAACGCGCGAATATTTTTATCTTGACAGTGTTCCGTGCGGGGTCCATGCCCGCTCTTCTAAGAAGTCCGTTTTAACGCTAGTGAGATTGATAGATAACTCAGTAGGAGCGACCCTTTGAGCTCATATTTTACGTCCATGCTCACGTCTGACAACATACTATAATCTCTTCAGGAATTCTGAATCAAACAAATTATATCATTTATTCAAAGTGTCGCTAATACCTCGAAACTTTATTCACATTCTTATTATAAATCATAATTGATCGCTATTGTAATGCTTTTAAACCTCTTCATACTGTTTATTTATTATAACTTTTAGTTGGTTTGTTTATGGATTATTATTTGAAATTGTCTAAACTGTAACGGAAGTAATGTCAGAGTTATGAATCAGAAACAATTTTTCGATTAGAGATAAGAGATAGATATATTAATGATGATTTGTGAAGAGTTGTGGAAGACCTGTGTAGCGGTACGCGTCTCTGTCGGTGGGCGGAGACAGCGAGCGGCGCGGCGAGGCGCTTCGCCCCCCGGCCGCTGATTGTGACCGTGCTACGTAACCGGGTCCCTGCGAAGAAATATCTGTTTTATTAATATTTTTCTACCTTAACTGATATGTCGATATAAATCGTAATCAATCCGATATGTATATTAAAATGCAAACTATAACTCATTTTCTTCACATATCAGTCAAGATATTTAGAGCAGTAAATAGATCATCATTATTTTACATCTGAGGGCTTTCATAACTTCAAATCTTATTAAGATAACATTTTTCCATTATTTTCTTTTATATCACAATGAAACAAATCAGTGAGGAAATTAGATGTCATAAAGATTATATGTATAAAACTTACGTGCAGTTAGTAAGATAAAAAGGAGCACAAAAATCATTAGAAATATATTAATACCCGTTCCCTGGCCACGCCAGTTGTTCGTATGCGGCCTGCCGGAGACATATCACGTCTACTGCAACGTGTTCCATCAATCTATAACAACAATTTAATATACTACTATGCAACTATACAGCAAAATTGTCTCTTTACATCATATTGAGTCTCTTTACATAATGCGAAAGAATTACGAAGATTATATATACCATTTTAAGAAGATTGTACCGTCTAAATCCTGTAGAAATTGGTTTAATCGTTTCAGAGATTAGCCGATACAATCAGGCGGATAGAGAGGTGAAAATATTATTAATGTGGCGTCCACAAAATCATAGAATAAATTTTTAAATTCTGATTATTATAACAACGTCCAATTATAAAATTCATATAATTAACTATTATGTAAAGGAGGCGGTCTATAATAATCTAGATTATCGAAAACAGCCTGTGCTCTCTGAATTTTGCATCGTTACATTTTAAATGCTTACTTCGTGAGGAGGAGGTGGGCTAGAGCTCGAAGCGAGGCTGGAAAGTGAGTGGTGTCTGCGTAAGTCGCACTCACTGGGTGTATCAGAATCTGACAGGCGCGATGTAGACGTAGATGGAGGAGACAAGTGTTCACCATCCGCTTCCTCTTCGCGGTATCTCTGTTAATTGTAAGACATACGTAAATTAACTCAAACAACACGCTCACAAAAAAAAGATTGAACTCATAATGTGGATGTTTGGAGATTCCTTAATAGATAGAATACGACAGGCGCGCCGATGTGTGTATTGTGAGTGACATATTCATTTTCCTCTACTCTTTTGAAAAATAATCAAGGTTTAAACGCTTATTCACATTTTTTTGGGTAGATACAGTGTTTATATGTGTGTGTGTGTTTTATCGATTTCTTATATCGAATAATGTGACACTCGGCGAAATTAAACAAATAGATTATTTAATAAAAACTTACCCCAAACCCAGAAAATTCATCGTGTGGCTTTAATTTATACCAGTTAGGTTCGTGATTCATCGGCATATTTTCAAGATCTAAAAGAACTTCGCCAAGAAAATCGTTTGGACCGTAACGATTTAGGTCCCAAACAGTCACCTGTAATAAGATATTCATTTACAAACTTGAACAAGAAACGAACTCGAATATATTATTAACTACATGTCATAAAATGCTGTAGCTATAAATTAGGGGTTACAATCAACTTACCTCTACAGTTCTTTTTTTAATGTCACTAAAACGAATCCCGCAATACACGAATGTCTGATTCCATCTCGGTTCCAAAGTGTTAGCGAGCGTTTTTGTTCTACGTTTGCTCTTTTCACTTTTGTCGGGAAGAAGAAAAATTTTGGCGTAAGGACAGCGGGGGGAGCCATCCGATCGTGGAGTCAAACCGCTTGCAGATACAACAGTTACCAGCAGTTGAAGGGCCGCTATATCGAAGTATATTTTCAGCTGATAAAGTGAAAATTATTTTTAATTATAACCAAAAGTAGCGTGGGCATAGCGCTAAATCATCTGTTTAATAATTTACCTGTATTCTTCCAGCGACGTAAGCATTTTGGTTATTTTGCCTGGCATTACGTCGGCGTCCATACAAGTCTGGAGAACCTGGCGACGTCACCAGAACGCTTGGCTTCTCGCCACCACCCAGCACTTCCGTATACACTTCTATATCAAAAGACATTAACAAAAATATATCGCCGGCCTAATTATATTACGAGAATGCCACAAAATATCGAAATATGACACACAAGTAATTATTTTCCTTTAACTTTCATATAAAATTCCCGTGCGTAGTAAAAATAAACATTACGAGTATTTACTTGCTCCTGTAAACTTCATTCAGAAGGAGTTACGCTTTCTAATAATTAGGCCGACGATATATTGATTCTTTGAGCTACGAGATAATTAGTCGTACACTTTATATAACGCATAATTGTTGTTGTAACCATGGGATTTTTGTCTGTGATATCATAGCAACGTGCATATTATTGCGCTAACCTTTATGCGTTCTCCAAGGTTGTGCAAGAAGCCGAGCCGAAGCAAGCGGTCTGGTAACCACAAGTTCTACATGTGTGTCGTGCTTGCTATTAGCCACTACAGCTGCGACTTCCTCGGCACTTCGCCCTTGAAGTGGCACCCCATTCCATTGCAACACTTCATCGCCTTTAACAAATGTTATTTGCAAAACTAACCAAATGGCGTATTCAAAATTATCTTTGTTTTAATTTGACTCAGCAGCAGAAGATATCGCAATGTTGTAAATAAAATTAATATCCTTTTAGATTTTGAATTTATTTACGAATCGATAAATTTGGTAATACAAAAATAGGTAATCCAACTCATTTAATAATGTATTTTTGCAGTTTCGTCGTATTCTTTTAATATTTATTTAACAAATAGGTAATATAGATTATTTAGACATTTATATTCCTTATAAAGTATTAATATTTTTTTAATTGATAATAACCTATTCGCAGCTGCCCTTCCAAATCCGCGATGGATCCTTTTTTGACTTTCTCGACTACAGCTCCTCGTGTACCATCTGGCAGCATCTTCCCACCCACAACTTTAAGACCAAGAATTGCCGCTGACGAGTGAGAACTTCCCTCCACTACACTCTTTCGTAGCACCATGTGGCCAACCATACGGCTGCCGTCCGGTGACACTTGCCAATTTAACGGAAACTATTAAAAAAAATACGTATATAGACATATCAAATTTATATGAGAGATATAAAGTTTGAAGGTCTATAGTCAGCAATACCAGCAAATGCATCGCACATGTAAACAATCATGCCAAGTTGTGCACACATGCCACAGCCAAAACATTAATACTGTACGTTTTTATTTACATAAAGGTATTTGGCTTATTGGATATCTAAATATGTGTTATTAATTGTACCTAGATGAATGTATGAATAATTTTATTACTGAGATCGTTTGAAGAGAACTTAAGCTTTCCTTTTAAGTATCTAGGTAAATTGGTCTAGTTTCAAATTAAAGCAAGCCAAAATGTAGCCATGAGGTGTACCTTAGGGCACTCGCCCCTGTTAGAATCTTCGCTGGAAGTAAATGTGCTAGATGTATCGATGCCTGAATCTTTTGTAGCAGAGTCCTGACTCGTTTGTCTTTCAGACTCCCAACGTAAAGAGGCCCAATCATGTGGCACCCCTGACGAGTCTCGTCCACCGCGCGGGAACGTCGCGGCGCCTTCGTGCCCATCGAACCTTACAGTTTTTTTTCTTCTCTCTGTAAATCGTCTATTATCTGCGGAGTCTTCCCACAGATAAGCACTTTTATATACAGCACGATCGGATCGGTGAGCCTCATCACGCGTGTACGGACGCAAATAAGCACTGTCACCGTCGTCGCGAGTGCGCCACCGACAATCTGTGACAGAGTCGAAACTTCGTCCCCCAGTTGGCACAGATCTACCAGTGTCGAGAACACCACGCCCCTCTGGTATGTAGGAGGCCGGCGAATGATTAGTTAAATTGTAATAGTTGTTTGCAGTCACGTTGGAGCGAGGATGTGGATTCCGGAGTGAAGCACACGCCTCAAGATCTCCTATGAATGATATTATACAGATAGCATCGTGGACTCGCGCTTATTTTTTCACCGTTCAACGACTCGCGCGCCCGTACGCGCCCGGACCGTCATTATTTGTTAAGCATGTCTTGCTCAAATTACACTTGTTGAAGATTTCCACTTGAAGTCAAAATAAGGCTACGACCTAAATGCCACTTTCCTAACGAGAGGCGATGGCTTCTGTTCTAATATTGAAAATAAATGTATCGCAATCAAAGCGGTGTTGACGCGTAAGCGGAAAGATAGTGTGACAAATCATCCCAGTCATACAAAACAATACTAACCAAAGATGCACTTCCATCAAAACTAACAATTTACATATCACCATTTAGTATGTTACACTCTTCTTCTCTCACAACATGCGGTTTGCTTAAACTAGGCAACGGATCGGCTAAAAACCGCCTAAAATTGAGCAAATGGTAGTATAAAAAATATCGCCAACTTAATTATTTCTTTAAATATTTAAAGTTAGAGACAGAAGTCTGGTTTAAGCAATATTTAGGCGAACGTATATTAAAAATGGCCACGAGATGTAAGACTTTAATACTACATAAATATTCGGAAGTACAATTCTAATATACGTACGCCAAACAAAATTTACATTTTAAACAAAAGTATCTTTAGACGAAGGAAGTAAGGTCAATCAAAGAAATGAACAGCGATCACAGATGGTTGACCAGAGACGTACAATTCAGACGACGAAAACGATTAAGGAAAATATCGATAGGTATTAAAAACATCTAACGTCGAGCATAAATTACAACGCATAACTGTCCTCGATAGAAGTCCCTTCTCACCGATAAAAATTTATTCATTTTCTCGTCTAATATTGCTTGGCGCTGCTTTCTTGCACCAGCAGGAGCGCTCCTATCTTTACCTGTAATATAAACAGTGGATGGGGTGTTCAAGCACTACATTCTGAAGATTGCAGACACAAAGTACGGAAACCGGGCGCGTACGCGTTTTTGCGCTAGACGCTCACGTTTCGCTAATAATAAGAATTCGTCGTCAGTTTTGCGATACTAACTATGATCAATGTTTTGCTTTACATGTCGCCAAATAACGGTAACATTTAAATAACATATTACAATGGCTAAACAGCTGACTCTATCTGGAAATAACAACTAGTTTAAAATACATGAGTAACTATGAAAATAATTCCTACTTTTGTTTTTTATAAATATAATATAATATCGTTATAAAAATCACTATTTATTTACTATATTTATAAAATTATTAGGTATTAAAATAAGAATTGTCTATTATAGTTAGTTTAGTATTTTACCTGGAATTGCCTGAAAACACTGGTTGAAATTGTAAAACCTCGCACGGAACACGTTTTCTATTGCATAATGTTAGGAACGGTTATGAGTGAAACAGGTATTTATTGTTATTGTGCATGTCAAACATAATAAATGTAGTGTTTATTGTGTTAAAACGTTGTGTGGGACTAAAGAAACCCTTGGCAAGGATTTATGACATTCCGGAGAGGGTTGGACGGTGAATGGAAAGCGGGTATGGTCACTCACCGCGATCTCGATACTCGTCGTTTTCGTCTGACACACATTCGGGAACTTCGTCATCGGACGAAGAAGATCGCGGCGGCATTGGGGGGTGCACGGCAGGCGTATGTGGCAGAGGCAACAACTGCGTAGGCTGCGGCGGCGGAGCTCCCATGTCATCTATACCGTATGCAGACTTTTGTCTTGAATGAACGAAGTGCGGATGTGTTCGACTTAAACCTTCCAGGTCTCCATAACATTTCGCCTCTTGTTGACTATATTGACGTCGCAACGCACTACCAGACCTCTGCAACGGTTGATTCTCTTTTTCTGCTGCACTGTGCGCTCTCTCTAATTTGGGTCTTTTATCTAAAGTAGAATCTACCTGTGGAGGTAAATTTCTCATGTCCGATTCCATTCTCCACAACATAGAATCGTGGCCGGTACTTTTGTGAATCCATTGTCCAGTTTTTGATAATAGTTCTTGCTTTTTACGACAGAGAATACAGACCCATATGACCTGTAAGGTGATTTTGTAGAACAAAAAATAAATCGAATAAACTTTTGAAATTAAAATAAAATTAATCTTTCCAATGCTTCATTAAACTTCATTAGGTCATAAATCTATTGTTACGTAGTGCATATACAAATAAATCATTAAGATTATGTATGAAATTCGGCGAGTAGAGTGCTGGGCGTCAATTTTTTGTATTTGACAATATAAACACATCACGGGCACAACTAATTAAATATATGTTTAATGATAAATATAAAAAGATAAAGGATGTTTTTAATACCTACTTTATATTACTAACTGTACTAATATTATAGATAAATCAAATTCTTATTTTTTATGATCATATCTCTTATTTAGTTGATGAATTGTTCAACACGAATGAGAGCGTGCAGTCTATTTATCAGCACTAGGATTCGCGCAAAGACAACTGACTCGCACCTTGTTTGAGCGTAACGTGACTTTGCCTCCGCATCGAGCGCAACATCTCACTCGACAGTAGTGGCAGGAGTGCCCAACTCCATCCGCGAATTTGGTTTTCAAGCAAATTTCACAAGTGGCAGCCAGTTCCACGCCAGCTGCTCTTTGCATCTCATTCCTAGTACGAATAGTTTGCTCCAGAACAGCTACTTCGTCTTGTTTGCGTCTGCGTAAACAGTATTACAAAATATAATTGACGCTTAGATTATAATATAGCATTTATTTTTGATCCTTTTATGAGTTAGAAATGTATTTAATAGTCTTTTAGTGACAAGGCAAACCAAAATAGTGACAAATTGTTACATTACATTTGAGGTTTTTTAAGGCTAGGCATGTAAAATACAGCTGGTTAAAACACGAATACAAGATATATTTGATATTTAACCTATTTTTATTATATCTTGTATGGCATATTATCGCTTATTCTACTCTATTGCTATAGTATTCTATTGCCTTTAACACTAAAAATCCAGTTTATTGAAAGATAACATTGGTTCTTATAAGGAAACCGTTATTAGATTTAGCTAAAAATCTAGTGAATGTATATTTTTTAGATAAAATATTTTTTGGATATTTAAGAACCTAACAAAAAATTATAATTTTATTCCGTTTTCACGATTGTAATTTATTAAGACACAAAATTAGATTATAAATGTCAGAGACCTACTCCTTACAACTCCCTAAATATATTTTTCATCTTTATTATAAAAAAGTGAAAATATCAATTTGCGTAAAAATCATATTGCTTTTTGTCGCGAAAATAAAACTTTGAGAGGGTGATTTTAATATTAAAAAAAAAATATTCGAAATAATTTTGTGAAACTAAGGATAAGTTTGTATATTTATGATAAAAACATAAAAAAAAAATCAATTCTTCAACAATGACGAAATCACTGTTAGCAGCTAGTTTATTATGAAAAGGAAATAAGACATTTCCTCTTCATCTAATCATCTTTTCATAAATTTCCAATCTTGTATGCGCATTACGTTCGCTAAAGTACTAGGTATACCGCATAAAACGAGAAAAGTAGGTCATTAAGATTAGTTTCGCTAAACAGTTTTCAAATTTTATTATTTTTATACTGTTCATTTTTAGATTTCTGTATTGTTATATTGGAAGTTCCAATTATTTCAAGGGAACATAATACATTTAAATTGAAATTTATCAAACTCGACTTGCACGAGAGTATAAAGTGATGAAAGAATTATTGAATTACTTAATTCGATTAAGTTTATATAAAGTCGTTGAAGTTATATGGCAGTGAACAATGCGTCATTTTATTAAAATTGCAGTGACCGAAACACTATCTATTGTTGATTATGAAAATTACTTTAACCAAGCAGGGATGCGCTCAGTTCAATCGGCTTTATCTCTGCGGTCGATTTTTGCTACTACATACACTTATCAAATATACTATGTAATGTCACATATCAGGTGCAACGCGCAGGTTTTTCGCAAACATTAAAAAACTCCCAAGATTCATGACACTGTATAATGGTTTAAAATCCACTACTGTATTATAAGCACAATAAGTAACTTAGGTACACAAAGATATAACTGAGCTGGATTTGGGAGCTGAGATACAGGGATGGGTCGATGGGGTTTGTAGTGCACACCTCATTATCTCGTGTTCTCGCTGTTCCTCCTGTCGTTGGCGCATAATAACGCCCTCGATGATGGCGCGCTCCTCGGGCGTAAGGTGCGATAGGTCTGGCATGTCGGCCATGGCGGGCGGCAGGCCGCGAGCGGTACGCGGGCCCGCCGCGTGCTGCGGTGCTGTGCCCGCGGCGCAACGTTGCGCGCTACTCTGTCAGAAGGTTTATTTAATAATGCCGGGCGGGCCAATAGCGGCCGACGCTATACTGACGTCAGCGACGCTATTGATCGCCGAATTGCTGCTTTCTTTGACCCACCCTATCACGCCGCCGCCGCGGCTGTCCTCCAAAGTATGCGTGCGCATCACAATAAGTGGTTGGTTTCAAGCTTAAGTTCTGAGGGTCTATTTATATTTTCATATGCGCATTATGTTTCTCGAAATAAGATTTTAAATATCTGACTAACTTTAAATTAGATACCTGAATATATTTTTGATATTTTTAACATTTTATTGTTATTCTCTAGTCACAATCCAGTGGTGGAGGGGTACATTCGCCCGGTAAATGATTGACATGATCGTTGTGAAAAAAAGTTTTGACGCCGTCGCCCCACGGGAACTTTTTTGTGCGTATGCGCATATATTCAAAGTCTCGGCAATCTTGTTTCACCGGTGTCGTGTGATTATAGCAAAAAAATGCTTGTATGAGCATAAGAGGAAAGCCTACAAAAAGCGCTAGGAATCTGTATTTTTTCCAAGAGTCAACGTCATGATGAAAGCAGGGTACGCATGGGTTAGGAGGGATTCTGGTAGGCCGGCAACAGGGATGTGGCGTAATTCTTGGTCCTGCACCCGGTGTACACGATGGACAACCGCATGCATTTGCCTTTGAAGAACCACGAGGGGGACAGCATAAACTGTATTTTCTATAGAAGCACTTTTCAGCATTACTTTGTAAAATTTTACTTCGAAACATTTTGTTAATTTTTTTAAATATTTTATTTTATGATTTTGTGATAGATTTTCTCATTCTTGATGAATTTTGAAGTTTGTGTCATAGTTATTATTGTCAAATTAGGTATTCTTCTTAATAGGGATTTTTTATTGGCTTATTTACTACTATTGTTTTGTCTCATTTTATTATTGATTAAATTCTATTAAATCCTATTTAAAAAGTAATAAATGCTATTCATAATTTAAATATTCATCTTGAAAGCTTTTTAATGGTTGACTTTAAATTTCGATTATGATATTAAACTCTAATAGGAGTCAATATTGTAAATAAATAACGAAAGACTTATATAAAATATGAATGAAATTATCGCTTTCCACCAAATAATAAAATTAGGTTGGCAGATAGAGGTACTCGGTAAATACCCTACTCATTACAAATACAGGTGCATAATTTTTGGAAAAACATAAGCCTAGTAATATTGCTCATCTCTGTCCAATCGAAACTATGAATCATCGTTAGCAACTGACACGTTGTCTTTGTGTGTGTATTTGTAGGCCGAAGCTAGTGCTTACACATTTCATAATCACTTGCTACTTTTCACGTACAAATAAAATTTCGGTTAGCGTTATTTAAGTAATATTGTTTTTTATATTGTTGCTACTTGATTAAAAAGGTTTCAAAAAAGTTGTGGTTTCACATCATTAATTTTTTTTTAGTATCGGACACATTAATATGCTTATGCGTGCTTATATAATGGTTCAATTTATTACGGTAATGTTTTATACAAATTATACATCTATTTCAGAAGTTTTGAATCATCAAAATTTTTAGACGAAGGTGTATAGAATGTTATGACCGAATCGTACCAAATCTAAAACCCGAATGCCAGAACTTTTATGAATTTTGTGTTTCAATTTGTTTTAAAATATATTGAAGACATACAAACTGTAATTATCTTTGTGTTTATAGTAAATACTGCAAGTTCAGTATAATAGAATTGTTTTTTATAACTTAATTTGTAGATTTTCCGATACCGGTAACTTTATCACTGATACATCACTACGTTTATACTTTTGTTATTGGTTATTACAGATTACGCACCACTCGAAGTTGGGAACTATTTGTGAATAGTCGTGTCATTTGCATTTTCACATTTATAAAATATATATACCGAAAATTTATAAAATTTAATTATATCCTTGTTCATATTTCATTAAATGATAAATCGTATACTTGCAGTGTTTATACCAATATTGTTAGAGTCGGTGTCATCGGCAATTATGGACTCAAAGGACTTTTCCGCTTCCATCGCTAAATTTTCGGCTAAGTTTTGTGATGTAAGTAAATATTTAGTGTTGGTTTAACAATTTATTTTGTCTTATCGGTAGATTAGGTTTGTAGAATAATTTTATTGAATTATCCTTTTTAGGAATTGGAGAAGAAGGGTAGTATTGTCGCGTCTCCTCTATCAGCTGAATACGTCCTTGCTCTTGTAGCTCTGGGAGCTGATGATCCTGCTCATGCAGAAATATTGCAATCCCTCGGAATTCCTGGAGATGAAGCTGTAAGTATTTAGTCCGCTAAAGTTGTAATAATGATGTACCTATATATTTCTATAAATTTTCATAAAATCCATTTACTAGTTTTCGTGTGCAAACCTAATACACATCCACTCACAAACATTTGCATTTATATTATTAGTAAGCCTAAATATCGGATATTTCAGTGTACAATATATTATAGATGTGGCTTAACAATATTAAACAGTTTTTCAGGTTTATTGATTTATCTACCGAGAGGATTTACTTTCTATGATTTGTACTTCGTGAAGTTTCTGATATTTGGTTGTTTCAGATTCGGTCATCATTTTCAAATGCATCTGCAAGACTGAAGTCTATTAGTGGCATTACATTAAATGTGGCTAACAAAGTATATGTTCAAGATGGTGGATATAAACTAAACAGCGGTCTAGAGAATGATGCTGTAAAAGTTTTTGATGCTGCTGTTGAAAAAATAGACTTCGGAGGCAGTGCTGCTGCTCAGACTATCAACAAATGGGTATGTTACAAATATTTCTTACAACATGTATGTGAATAAGATCAACATTTCTTTATATTTATAGGATTTGTCCTTCAATTCTTACAAATATTTACCTATAAAATTTACCTTCTTTTTCTAAAATTGATTTTCAAATATTTGGTTGATAAAAATATATATTATTAATATTGATAATATAATCCATTATAACTGATATACAATTATATTTTGTAAGTTTTTAAAACTAAATATTCCAATATTGTATATGTGTTTATATATTTATACAAAATTGGCAGTCCTGACAGATGTTATCTTAAATATTAAAATTTGAATCATTCTCGAATCTGTTTGAACACACAAAAAAATTTATTAAAATCAACCTAACCATTAATTAGGAAGAGTTTATTACAAAAACACACAAAATATTTATGCATATAAAGATATATAATTTCTTATAACATAAAATAATATTTTACTTGATAACAGGTGGAGAGCAAGACCAATGAACGCATTAAGGATTTGCTATCTTCAGACAGTGTTAACAGCGACACTCGTCTTGTCCTTGTTAACGCATTGTACTTTAAGGTATGAGCCATTACTTTGAACATCTTGAGTGCCTATTAGTATCCTGTATATAGAATATTTTATGTTATTGTGATACTAATAAAAATGATTACCTATTCAATACATTAGAAAGTCATATAGCTTAAATTGTTTATGACACATTATGTGCGCAATGCTATTAGAAGCATAGATTTCTATTTTATTAATCGTAATATTATAATCAATGTGACTGCTGTATTTTGATGTTTCCTTCGAGCGGAAGAAAAATATTTATATTGTTATTTTCAATAAAAGTTGATAATTTTTTAGTAGTAATACTGTACATATTTTCACCAACTACTAGTATTGAGGTGCTACAGGTGATTGGACCTTTAGCCTGATTGAACAAGAACTTCCAATTGGTACTGTTTTGTGCATTATGCTTCCAATTCATGATTCCTAATTATATAAATTTTCTCCTTGGAATAATTAAAACATCCAAGTAAGCTTGGTTTTAGTATGTCTGAATTGTATTCAAACGATGAAAAATTTATAGGGTACATGGCTGAAACAATTTGAAAGAATGAGTACGATGGATCAACCATTCCATCTAGATGAGACCCAAACTGTGGATGTCCCTATGATGTTCATAGAGGATTCATTCTTGTACGGCACCAGTGAAGATCTCGGAGTGCAGGTATTAAAATAACCAAAGAAAAATAAACAGTTTTAAATTCCTTGGAAATGTGCCAATCTAAAGTTTCTGATTATTATTTCTATCTATAATACAAACAATAAATTTAGCATTGCACATTTGTTTTTCCAATAATTTGTTATCAACAAATGAGTAATATTAGTTCTTATGAATGTTACCTTTTTCTAAAATTAATTTGATATGAGCCAATTAACTGATAGCAATGATGACGAATTTTAAATTGGATTTTGTTTCTATCATACCACATTTGCACCTATGAAAGTATTTTATATATTTGAATATCATTTAGTAATATACAGTTGCGGTGGAGAATTTGCAGTCTTGGCCGCCGTAGGTATGCCATGTAGTATATGTGCGCGAGCCTTTAGAATATTTACGAAAGTTATTTCTTTTTATCATCAGTGAATTTTTTGCCACGATCGGCCGCCCCAGGCCCGGGCTTCCTGGGCCTTAGGGCAAATCCGCCACTGCCAGTTTGTAATATTGTCTTGTTAATTGTACGCACACATTTTTGCTGACGGATAATGTAAATACTTTGGTACTTTATGTATTTTCTGTTAGAAACAGAATTAATGTAATATTTATAAAACTGCTTTTCTTACATATTGACTTAGTATAGTTGTATGATGTGTCATGATACGAAAAATGATAATTACATCAAAAGATTCCTTCCAATTTTTGTGCTTACGAACATACAAGAATTACGTATGGATCATTCTCATATTAACCTCCTGACGCAAAACAAATATAAATTATCTGTAATTCCTTATTTGAGAGTCCATTTTCACACGGTTGTTTTGTTTCAAAGCTGACCTGATTAAGATAGTCCTTGCTGTGATTTATTAAAATCAGTTCAGTCGTTTGGTGTTTTACCTTTGTTGCAAAAGAATTTTCTTGGCAACATTCCATGGGATAGTAATCGCTTAATATAAGTCAATTATAGCTATTGAGACTTCTATTATGGGTGTTAGGGAATGATAGTACACATGACACCTTTGATGGTGGTACGGAAAAAATCGATCCTGACTAAAAAAATTAGGTTCTTAAAACGTTTTTATAGCTTTCATCCACATTATAATGAGATGGCTTACTAATCCCAGGCCGGAACCGAGACGTAACTTAAGTTTGAATCTAGTTTTGAGACTCATCACATTATTAATATTAATTAACATTTGTTCATTGTAACAATACTCAATTATAGATTATGAATAAATTAAATAAACATATATAAATGTTTTCTATTTCATCCGTTTACAACATATTTTTTTATTTCCACAGTACTTACGAATGCAGTACGAGGGTAGAGAAGCGAGTATGCTCATAATTCTTCCAAAAGAGATCAATGGCTTAGAACGTGTACTGAAGCAGCTAGCCGGCGGATATGATCTTATGGCTGATCTAGATGACATGCATGAGCGTAAAGTTCGCGTCACTATTCCTAAATTCAAGATTGAATCCGAGATTGATATGAGCGAAGTTCTTCCTAAGGTAAACATAAATACTGCTTCACTTAAAAATAATTAAATTCAACTGAATACGTATCTTTGTATTAACAACTTGTTCTTCACTTTACAATTCTGTTTAACGTCCATTCTCTTCCTTTCTATCCTGTATTTTAATTAAGAAATAGGTTTTAGAATATTACTATTTCGTCTACCTTATATATATTTTACTATCTTTTATATGATGTTTCGTTTAAAAAATAAACTGATAAATGCATTTTTATTAAGAAATTGATTTGAAATTGCAGTTATGATATTCAAATAGAAAAATTACTTGATCGCCAACGCATTGTTGCCGAATCGATGATGTCATGTTTGTGAGAGGTCACTTAGGTGCAAGGGAAAATTAGTTTAACAAAAGCGACATTGACGTGACCTTTACATCAGCTAGTCATTTCTTATTCACACTGAACATTAAAATAGCATTAGACTAAACCCGAAACGCACATATAGTGCTTCAAGGTCTTTTAATATAGGGGACTGCGCGGCGATATCTCACGCGGAAGGAATTTTAATATCCCACTCATTTCAACTTCGTATAGAACAAACAAACGTATTAAAAGAAAATAGTTATCTTTGAAAGTGGGTATCTACTTTAGTTAAATGTTAGAGTACAAATTGTATTTTGCAAGACTTCTTATTATGATCTAAATTATTTTTTTATAAAAGCTAGCTTCTTTTTTTATGCAAATATCTTGATAAATATTTATAATTATGATTTTCTCTTCAACCATTATGCTAATAATCGTGAATTTGATTTTTAAAAACAATACCGTATCTGCTTTTGTGTTGAAACACATGTGCAGTTTGTCATTTTTAGTAAATAGAATATGCTAGTTATCAATACAAATAGTCATATATGTTTCTGATCAATAGAATATAGTTTCTATATCAATATCATATTCATA
>JAOSYY010000009.1:2614717-2637965 GCA_025727935.1 Hebomoia glaucippe | reverse complement strand
TGCTAGTTATCAATACAAATAGTCATATATGTTTCTGATCAATAGAATATAGTTTCTATATCAATATCATATTCATACATAAATTTTCCTGTTTTACCTTTATACGACTATAAAAATTAAGTACACATTTATATCAATTTCTCAAAAAATCTAAATAATACCGTATTCAGTTCATATTATATAAGAATTCGGAAGTAAGACATTCAAAAAAGTTAGTTTTAAAAGTTTATTTAACTAACATTTGTGTGATTGAAATAAAACCCCATCAATATCTTTGTGTTGCAATCAGTATATATACTGTATGGACTACAAAATAAATAAAAAATAGGCAAAACAGCATTTTTTTTAGATTAGATAGACTATCGTTGTTAATTACCTATACGCGTCAAGGAATTCTTATGAGTTTTTTTAGAATTTCGTTATCTACACGTCATTTTGCCTAAGTATTTAAAAAGTATTTACATAAATTCGTCATTTGTCTTTACTGCGATAAACAGAGACTATATGTGACTCAGTTTGTTGAATCAGCTAAACCATTTCACTGATGTACTTTAGGTAATTGGGAAAATCCATATGACATTCTTCTATTACTGAGAAGTACCAAGGTATAATGTATTGGGAAAGTATTGACAGTAATAGGAAAGTACCCGACAAGTCAACAATAATATTCATTGCATACGAGTTTTAATTCAAAGTAATGGTAACCCAGCGTTAGACGGCAAAATTTTATATTTTTATATGCCATTTTTAATCCCCACGCAATAAGTTAAAAGCTGATTTGTTTGTAGCATCGTATCTCTTAAATGAAGGAGCAGATTCTGTTAATTTTTTTTTGTTTTCATGACTTGTCGTCGGGAATTGCTTAAAATTTTGAGATTTCCATAACAAGTCTACATTAAGTTTTGAAGTATGTCCTTAAACGATTGTTATTACCCGTCTAACTTCATCGGTATTCAATAAGTATTAAAAGTAAAATTGGAGGTATCTAAAATTTAGAGAAATATATGACAACCGTAAATTGTTTTATGAAGCTCGTAGTTAAGTTAAATTTGTCAGTACTTATGTAGATTTTCTGGAGTCCGTTTCCTCTTGATTCAAATTTCTATCTTTTAGGATAAATGTAGTAATAAACTCTATAAACATATATCGCTCGATGTTTCAGCTCGGAATTAAAGCAATTTTCGACCGCAACAACTCGGGGCTAACGAAAATGTTAGATAATGGTGAACCTCTCTACGTCTCTAAAGCAGTACAGAAGGCATTTATTGAAGTCAATGAAGAAGGAGCTGAGGCCGCTGCTGCAAGCGGTATGTACCTAATTTATGCGATTATTAGCATCTATATTGATATAATAAAGCTGAAGAGTTTGTTTGTTTGAACGCGCTACTCTCAGAAACTACTGATTCGAATTGAAAATTTTTTTCATTATTACATAGCCCAATGATCAAAGAAGGCTATTCAATATCATGCTACTATTAATAGGAGCGAAGTAGCAATGAAAAACGTTTTAAAAAAAGGGAAAGATCGGAAGCTTCCGGTGTGTACGCTGCGTAAATGGTTAACGTTACGAAACGATCACATATGACATAATTTTTCCTCTTAAAGCGTACTAAAAAGTGGTCCGTGACAACAGATGTCGTTCTTTTGTGATTGGCTTACTACATAGACCTGGTAATTAAATTTGTAAATTAACTCCTGTGAAGTAAAGTCGTGTGGGTCAACCAGTTTCAAATACAAGGAAAACTTCTTTACAAGTTAGTGTTTCAAAAAAACACGGAACAATTCTGAAAAATTTAGTTGCCACGTACCACAAATCAATCTTTAATGAATCCGATAATACTGTTTATCAGATGATAATATAACATTCTCGAAGGTGGATTTTGTTTTATATTGATAATGGTATTTTAAATCTATAATGAAAAAACTATTTATATCATTTTGAAATGATCGATTTTTGTACTCTGGGAAATAATTGCATGAAAAGTAATATGTTATGCTCATTATTATGTGTTATATTTATATAATCTGTCGAATAAAATTAACGGATCAATATTTAGCATTCATTGTTTTATATATTGTCGGCTAACTGCGATATTCAGATAAAATGCACTTTTAGTAAATGTCGTTTATAGCGCTCTGTCGATAACCAAAAAATTGCTACGCCTTATAAGGGCAAAAGGATATAAGAACGTATAACTCTGTAGTAATGCAATCTTTCAATTGGGATTTCCATATAATTATGGAAACTGCATTATCTGTTTTTCGCAGTTAGTATAAGCATGCACATCTAAATTCTTCCCTATATTACATAGTATGCTTCAAAGTATTATAATGACTGGGTTCTTGGGCAAATTGGTGTGGAAATTGTGCTAGTTTTAGAGGTGTATGCCTGTTTAAATGTGGGTTGTGTACGTGCCGGTCCAGTGGTTGCTGTTCGCAAGACACGTTCGTTGCATAAGAAATTGGTGTTCGCGGCGACGAGAGAAGCTCTCTGGTGCGTGCTAATCGACAACCAGGTGGCGCTAGTTGCTCGGTATAGACCCGACGCGACTGGTCGCTCTGACACCGCGCAGCCGTTACACACCGACCTCTAGTGTTTAGTGCCGTAATTCGCAGGCATGGTGATGATGATGCGGTGTGCCCCACGGCCTGCGCCAACGTTCAGAGCCGACCGGCCCTTCGTCTACGCGCTCATGGATAACGCTCGTACCACGCTCTTCATCGGCGCCTACCGCGGTCCTAACTAAACCTCCCGTGTCACACATGTCCCAGTTTGATATATGTACTTAACGTACGTTTAAGATATGCTATTAATTTCCATATATTTTATCCGCGTTGATTTTATGTACAACTTGTTAGACTGAAATAAATACTTTTAACAAATGCGCACGAGGATATGCACTTAAGGATTCATAAAAGAGATTAGGATGTATAATATTTATTATATTCTGTTGTTTTGTGCACTTTTTATCGACGAATCATCGAACTTATTTGTAAATGTCTATCTATATATATAATACGTTGGTATTTTATAAGGTATCTGCATTCAATCATATAATCACGCTTATCTGAAGTGATATCAAGTTATCTATCAATTTACTAAAATAGGAGCTAGATTTAGAAGCAATTTCGTCTGCAGATACCTTGTATCGTCTGCTTGCTGCGATAATAAATTGATCAATGCCATTTCGGTTGAGTAAATCGAATACGACAGATGTTTTCGAATGCTCTAAATAAAAATAGATAGGTCGAAACCACATCTTTGAATAACAACGTGATTTCAAGAATTTATCGCTTTTAACAATCGATATTGTGTGAAATTTCGTAAACATACATTCATATGTGTAGCTCATGCCATATTATATTTATATATGCTATTTTATGTCGATTACGTATGCGATGCATCATCTATTGTACGAAAACGATAATTGTGATGGGTTTATATTACAGCTATGGGTATCATGATGTGTTCCGCGATTTTGGATGAGCCACCAGTACCGTCCTTCACTGCGGACCGACCGTTCTTGGCTGTGATTCTTGTCGATAATGCTATCTACTTTACAGCGTCTTATCGCGGCCAGTAATGTCGATTTATCTCTAATGTACACCGGAAATACGGTACATTTTTTAATGCATTTCAATTTGTTTACGCGTACAAGATAATTTGTCCAGCCAATGTTTGATAATATGTTTAAAAAACTATGTCTCTCTATGTATATCCTAATTATTTTATTTTATATAAGTATTTACAAAGCATTTATATAATTAACGATTTATCGAGTCTAATATATGTATCGATATTTAATGGTCATCCCTCTAATAATAATGTCGCTAGAGATTTGCATTTATATGTCCCATATATTAAATTTTAGCTCAGAAAAATAGCTTATAAAGCTATAAAATGCTTTTATAACAATGTTCCTAGAACTTTTTATTAATAATATTTTTTATTCCATATATCGTTTTGACAATAATGTATAGTTTAAATATTGCTTTATTGACTATGTCAAACATAATATTAAGTTGTAAACAACGGTACAAAGTGCACTTACAATTTTTATAAATGTTATTATTTTATGTCTTAATGTTTATATTTGCTTACAATATTTATTAAAAATATATTTTATAACCAAATTGTTTATTATTTTTACTTCCCTAACTGTTAGGATTTTTATACCATCATAACAAAAATTGCGGTGAACGCAAGCAAACCTGTATATCGATGCTTGTAAACAAAAAAACACTAAATTGTTCTATAAAAACATTTCTTCACCTATATGTATATATTTTTAGAAACAAAATACCATTTACTATTTTGTTACATTCCAGCATTCGTATCGAGTGTGTCTTGTGTTAGTGTATTTGAAAGGCATTTAGTTTTGGTCCCTGTTCCTAAGAAAAACCATTGATATGCTTAAACAGGGCAATAAAGATATCAACATTATTTTAATGAAATCTTGTTATTGAATTACATAAAAATATTATTTCAGACTAGGGTACACAGCAGTGCAATGCATTACGGATTATTTAATATATATAGTAAAACGTATGAAACTCCGAGTCAATAATAATTTAATTTAATTTCATGGCCTGGCATTTACTTCAATATAAAAGATATTGCCATATCTTTTCCCCTTTCATCATGCACACGTATAAATATCTGCTAGTCTTATGTAGTCTTATATAATGATTTTCTTATAATTGTTCAGACAGTCTACAAGAGATGGCGCCATGATACTAGTGGTGCCATAGATGAGTGTAACATATCTCTACGTTATTTGCATTTCAAATTTTCATTAAAATATATCTGCAATATATTTATAATAAACATTTCCGATCCAAGTTCCTGTATTAATTATAAGATTACAGTTTTTGAAAAGGCTTCTGAGACTATATACATCTAATTATACATATATAAAGTAGTAAATAGTATATGCACCAAACATTATCGGTCTCATTCATTAAAATCTCTTAAACCAGATTTTAAGTATGTATTTACATATTAAAATGCCCATAAGACATAAAATTTCTTACTAATAAGAGATAACAACTGTACTACATGTCCATATATTTTCCAGTTGCCAAAGTTGAAAGATTATGTTCCGACTACACGGAGGAGTTTGTGGCTGATCATCCTTTTATGGCGCTTGTAATAATGCGAAACCTATATTTCATTTGGAGCTCATTTAAAACGTATACATTTGGCAATGTATCTACAAGCGCAACTGAAAATGTACTAAACAAATATCGGTCGAAATGTGGACTTTTATAGCAAGGCAAGCATTTAATTAAATATCTTATTTAAAAATACAATATCATGTTAAATTAAAAACAAGATGGCGATAACGTTACTCATGATTATTTTGTTATATTTTCCGAGATGTCAAATATTCATTTACCTGAGTAAGCGCCTTAATTTTCTTTAGAATGCGAGATTATTTTTTATGTCCGTTATAATCGCTACGTCTATGGCTAGGACTGATAATAAAAGTGAGAACATTAATTAGCGTTTCACCAATTATAAAGCGGACATTAAGGAACCACTTAAACGAGTGGAACCAAGTGTATTTTCTACAGATATGCATGGAAAATATAACAGTCTGATAAGAACTCTTGATCGGTTTTGTGGCGCACATAACGATATTTATTTCGAGATCAAAATTTAAATCCGACATTTAAATATTGAACACTACAGAACAATTACAACTAAAAATATACTAAGTTGAAACTTTTACTTGACGTAAATCAGTAGACTTAATTCTTTGTACAAGCGAAACTAATGAATTGTAACAAATAAATGATTGCTTCTTAACAGGCATGACTCCCGCAAGTGTTACGTCGTTCGTAATTTTATTCTCGTGTTTTTTGAAGCAATCATGTGTGCAGAATTACGTGTTACCGATGTACTCGCGTCCAGGAAGTTCAAGTCTATCGTCATTCAATGAGTTACAATCGTTCTGCTTGTATAGTAATAATGAATGGAAGTTGTGCCCGAATGAGTCGATAGTATTCTTATTTGGAGTTACACAAAGACCATTTCTAAATTATCGCTCTGAAGTCAGCAATCAATTGATTCAAACACGTCATAATTTTGAATCGACTAAAGAATTTGACGATACTGCAAGATATAGTTTCATACAGACATCTAAAATGCCAAAATATACACAAAATAGCATTAATTGGAATAAGTTTATAACTAGATCAAATGACGATCGAAAAGTGTCAAGTTTTGATGGAAGAAGGCATTTTTCGAGTTATAAGCCTCTTTCAAGTTCAACAGAAATAGGACGATATATTGAACCTATTAATATGAAGAAACAAAATGTCATTTGGGATGTGACATCGTCAAGGATACGTCTTGTAGAAAAATTTGTTTATGGTTTAGACAATCTTGATAGAACATTCTATGCCGTAAGTATGTCACAATTAAAGTTATCTATACAAATATTATAAAGCTGAAGAGTTTGTTTGTTTTAACGCAGTAATCTCAGGAACCGCTGGTCCGATTTGAAATATTCTTTCAATGTTGCGTAGTACATTTATCGAGGATGTCTATAGACTATTTTTTATTTTTTTTTAAATAGGCATCTTTACTAAAAATCCAATAATGTAACCCAAGGTGTTAAAATTGAAATCAACGCGGGCGAAGCCGCTGGCAGAAACTAGTATTATACACGCTAAAGATAGTTTGTTACGCCCTCTCGCTTTAAACGCTAAGCGTATTTTGATGAATTTGGTACAGAGATAAAGTGGACGCTGGAAAAAGGTTATAGGTTGTACATTTCTTATGAGAAAACGTTAACGATAATATTGGGATTTATAAATTTTTCTACGACACTTATTCTTTAATTTGATTCTAACATTTTACTTATACTTTCGCTTCAAATGTAAATTTAGTTTTTGTTTCTTGTTTTACTGTTCAAATTTAATGTTCTCAAATGTTTGAAAAGTTTTTTTAACGTCCATATATATTTTGTGTTATTAGGGATATTTTTTAAGAATATGCCTATATTTCAAACATGAGATGTACATATTATATTATACTCGTATTTATTAATTATGTAGTGAGAAATAAAAAAGGTATTACAAGTAAAATTTATAATATCGTCTGTGATCTATCTGTTTCTTTCCAACAAATATTATATTAAATATTTAAATTAGTGACGAACGAGAAAGTGAAACTGGATGACTAATATTGAACACTGGCGAAAGTTAGTTTTCCGATCACGTGACGTCATAATCGTGAGACAGTGCGTGAACGCATTACAAACGCAAAATTATATTTACGGCAATTATTTAAATATTCTAGACTACTTGCGCTACGATATTAGCCATCAGCCCGTCAGAACGGCAAGTGAATGGGATTAGTTTTGCGCTTTCTGGATTATTTCTACAAATCGCACTCTTAGCTCTCTCTACAGAAGTTGATCCAAGTACTAAAGCGGATATAGATGTATGTACTGGCTTTGATGTTATTGAACAGGTAAAAATTATCTAGGATTTATTTAAATTAATATATTAAAGTTGAAGTTTGTTAGTAATATCAAAGTAACAGTTCTTTTATTAAATGATTATAAAACCGTGTGAAAAAAGTACTACGCGCGTTTCGATTTCAGTCTATGAATTTCCGAATAAAAAAAAGTAAAACCGGTAGCAGAACATTCTAAAAAATACCAAACTATGTAAATATGGCTAAGGTCTTAAGGTTGGCGACGCGTCTTTCAGGTCTAATGATCTTGGAGGTGTCCATGGTCGACAGGAATCGCTTAGTATATTATAAAAGTGAAAATATTTACCGTATTTAATAAATAAATATTTTTATTTATTTTTTTATAAATACAATTTATAAAATAGTTGGCTGCCGGTCGGTTTGTTCGTTTCGGCTAATCTCCGAAACTGATGAACTGATTTTTGATGAAGGCACTGGCAGATACTTATAAAGACGCAACGAGTGTCTTTGGTATCTTTTATTTTACCATAATTATGTATAAAAATAAACGCGGGTGAAACCGCGAGGCATTGCTAGTCTTTACACATGCATAGAACACAAATTAAAAATACGTATTCTCTCTAACAGGATAAAGTAGAAATTTTAAAAAGCATAATGGCATGGCTTCCTGTATCGAGCGATCGCCTAAAATTTCGATATGCTACGAGATTAGTTCTTGGAAGAGGTCTTCAACTAAGTGAAAAATTCTTGACCGGAGCCGGTTCCGCAGGACGTTTTAAAATAGACTATTTAAATGGTCAAGAGTCTCCTGACAACTTAAGTTCTAGACTAAATCATATGGTGAGTGTTAATTAATAATATTTAAGGCGATTAAAGGAAAGAAAATTTGTCGATAGTTTTTTCTTTTGTTTTTGTAAAGTAGCTCTTGACGAGGTTTAGTGTTAATAATCTTGAAATAGATTTACATCTCTTATCTTCAACGAATTATCTTTAATTCATAAAGAAGAACTAATGTAAATAATATAATAAACAAGCAGTCACATTACATATACCTATATTATTGGCGAAGATTTTATTTAATATATATTATATTATATTACATTAATAAAAAAGAGAAATCTTGAGATACCCTTCGGAGAACCAAACACCACAGTTAAAGGCTATATGGTGAATAATTTCTAGAACCTAGAGTATTTCAAAGGATATCTGCAGTGATCATTAACAAAAACAAAATAGGTATGAAACATAATTTTAAACAAACAAGTAATAACGTACCACCAGGTGAACCGTATGCTCGTTTGCCTTTTGTAAATTAATAAAAATCTTAAAATACATTAGTTCTTACAACAAGTTTTGGAACAGGTAGAAGTAGATTCAGGGGGAGCAATGCGTAATACATTCGATGATGACGAATTATCAGGTGTGTGTGCTGTTCTAATATCTACTGTGTATTTGCGGGCTCGTTGGCGAACGCCACCCACTCTCCTCAATGGCAGTCTACCATTCTACGACGACGAAAGCGCCCCAAAACGAACTGCTCGCATGATTCGCATCAACGATATTATGCGTTACGTCGACTTAAGAGAATGGGATGCAGAAGTAAGTTATAACAAATTAAACTCCCGGTTAATAAGATTATTTCTATTTAAACGCACATAACTTCCTAGTTATCCTTAGGAATGTAAACACATATCAATACAAAATATATCATAAATGTTACAATGAATACGAAACTGTTGAGAATGTTAGCAAATTGAATCCAGTCAGCGATAACGCGCGACTTCTCTTCAGCGTTTGTGCTCATGTTATCTTCTGTTAACACTTTCATATCGGTGGCATCGCTCGGATCAAATTCTGTGAAAACAACATATTTCCCGGGACCACTGGTGATCAGGCGATTTATGGACGCTAACCATACAGGAGCTGGGATTACACGTTTCCTCAAAGACATCAAGAGCAACGTCACCAAAATCCCTGATAATGTTATTACCATAGAATCACGAATGAATAATAAAATTATTGGTGTATCAGAACTGTGTTTTGGTATGTCATAGCCGATTTCTGAAAGAAACGTGAAGTGACTGAAAAGACTGAAGCAGAGCAAGGATAATCGAGTGCAGTCCTTCACATCCAGAATCAAAGAGACGATAGTTAGAAGAACAATGACTATAGACGGAATTACCACGATGGCTGCGGGTCCACCGGCTTCCCTTTTTAACATGAACTTATACTTCAACATCGGGTAAGTGCTCTTAGGACAACACGAATAAGACCCCGGCATGCGCTCGTATGTGACGTTTAATAGTTTCCAGCCAGGTCCGTTTTGGAAGTCGTCGAGAACGACAGGTTTATTCTGGTAAAACGTAAAATTCACCTGCTCGCCAGTGTGCATCCAAGATCCGAAATAGAAGCTGCAGTTTTGAACATCGTACGGCCAGCTGCTGATTGAAGTGCGGCATATGCCTGAATGTGTCATTTGGGGTACACAGGTAACTACGCCGCTGCTGTCGACCATGCACGTTGTATAAATTGAATCTGATTGATATATCGACGCGTCAGCATTGAATAAAGACATTTGCGGCGTCCATATCAGATGACTTTCTATTTGAAGCTCGCTTATATTACCGTAGCTAGAGGGATCCCAACACAAATACTCATCTTTCCATGTCATCGCAACCCAACTATGTATAGTGAATGTTTCTTCCAGGGAATCGAAGCTAATGTATTTCAACGCAAAGCGAATTTTCACTGTGACCGTAGATTTATGGTCTTTTACGGGGCGGTATTCAGATTTATATTCCATTAGCAAATCTTGATGCAACTTAGCTTCTTGGTGGAGTTCCGCATTGCGTTCTCCAGAACAAACGGCTACGATGCACCGGGGCACGTACGACACCAATGATAAAAAAAACAAAAGACTGTACAGTTCCATTGTTGTTAGCAAATTGAACGCAAAACAACCCAACATTATAATTTGTAACACTGGTTATTTGATACAATAACCGCCCCTTACGATAGTGTTAACCATTTGGAAATCGAACAGATATTTAATATATTTGATAAAAGAGAGTTCAATGTAATTTATATACATTCAGATTAAATACATTTTGTTATTGGATATTAATATTATTACTAGCTGACCGAGCAAAAGGTTGTTTTGTCAGATAAATTACTAAGGGTTAATCGTAGAAGGGTGCAAATTCAGGGTTGTTTTTAATGTGACATCTAAAAAAATAATTTGGTGTGGATCTTATCACGTACAGTATAAAAAGTAGATAAATACCCAATATAGATATAAAATTTCATGAAATTTGGTAAAGCCATTTTGGAGGAGTACGGTAACCGAAACTGACACGAGAATTTTAGATATAAGATGTAACGGAGTTTACATAGGAACAGGAATTGTGTTTAAATATATGAAACGCAGACTCTTGTCTATTATTCGTAAAGCAACTTTAACGACTGTCCTATTAAGGATGAAATCCTTAACAGTTTTTACTACACCTTTATGGATAAACGAGGATCTAATGATTAAATAAGTTAGTAAACTTTGACATGTGGGCAATTAATGATGGTAGGCTTCATGATATGCATTTATCGCAGGTTCAATTTAGTATTGGTAGAAAGGCTAATATGCTGCTTTTTGATAATTTAATGAATACACGAGGAAGTATTTGTATGACAACATTGTATTTAGTATTGTAATAAACTATATATTTAATATGTATTCAAAAATATACCTACGGTGTTAAAAATTAATTTTAAAATCTAATTATCGATGTTTTTTCGACAACATATATTTTATTACAAATTACTAATGATATAATTCGGTCTAAATTCTTGTATCATCCACAATCAAATCAAACTTACTCGTTTATAATATGAAAATTAATTTCAATTAAATTTCTAGGCTTTAGAAATAAACTACGCGACTAAAGGTCTGATGTTATTACTGATGGTGCCTCGGGGGCGGAGTCTTCGCGCTCTGGCGTCTCGCATGTCAATGACGAGTGTGCAGAATATTGCAGACAGAATGCACAGTAAGCGAATAGCAGCCACTCTGCCCCTCTACACTTTGCGAATGACGTTACTCTTACCAGCTAAACTACAAGCAGTAGGTATTATAAAACATTCTAATTTCAAACAGAACGACAATCTATATTCTTCATAATGATTTATTCCATTAGTAGTAATGAACCGCGCTTGTTTTAGGGTTATATGTGTATATACTTTCAATACTATGCGTGTATTATCACAAACTGTCGCTTTTATAGTATAAGGTAGACTAGTGATCTATCAAAGCCTCCTTTTAACTAATTCAATGTATGGAAGTAACTTATTATAGGTAGTATGGACGTCGGTACTTTATAAGTGTTCTAAAGTATTCGAAAGATGGCCATAGTGTCGCTTATTTAAAAACTGTATATTAGCAATTCAGGATTATTAAATTTTATATTTATTACAACAGTCACTACAATAAAAATGTATTTAAAAGAATATTATTTTTTGTTCTAGTTGGGATTATCTCGACTTGTTGATGTAAACAGAAGTTGTAATGGTTTGAAACTGTCACATGCAGTGCAGAGGATCATGTTCTGGGCGGAGGCTGGACGTTACGCTTTTAAAGATGATGGTATTTATACTACTAACTATTAACTTATGTTAATCCCCCGCCATTTTACCCGCGGTGATTTCAAATATAGGGTTGATGATGAATTAAAGCCTATATTTTGCGCCAAAACTTCTGCTATCTACCACAGAAAGTTGCGTCAAAATCGGTCTATTTGTTTTGGAGATTAGAAGGCACAAAGATACAGACAAACATTTTAGAAATTGTGCTTATATTACAAGTACGGTATATTTCTAGTTTTATATGGAGTTTTATTTATTTATCTATCTTAATGTATATTTGATTATTATCTAAATTTAACTGCTAGTTACTTTAACTAAACGGGTATACTATTATTGAGTTAAGGCGAAGTTAAATTTTAATTTTACCGATATAATAAATTTAATATTTTGATAATCTTCGAACGCTCAAAATCATAGTAAATGTATAGACAGCATAGTTTCTTAAGCTCAGATAATTTTTTTATAGAGTACTCCACTTAATATTACTAAACATCTGCTGGGACTAAATTGGAACAAATTCACATATTTGTCTGTACAAGTAATCGACAGCTTTATATGTATACTTTTTACGATTTATAGCTGACCCTTATATATTTTTTATAATAAAAGCCTATTTATTTCAAAAACATAGGCTATATAATGTATATACCTTCCAATAATAGTTTCGTCAAAATCGCCCGAGATTGACCTGGCAAATAGATTAACCAAACAAAAATGGCATATTAAGACCATTTTTGTTTTGTTTGGTTCTCTTATTAGTGCTGTATTATATATTCAGATAAATCTTAGTTATTTGTATATTATAAGATTATTTTTATAGTAATTAATATATACACAGGATGTGATAGTTAATTATCTAATCGATGTTGACATACCGTAAGTAAACATTTGCGCAAATTATCTAGGATTCTCAGTAGGTGAAACACTAAATCCGAATATTGACGATACAGTCCATTGTATATTTCCTGCTTACTGACATGATTATAAACATAGCATGATTAATTTAAATTATCTTTTTAGTTTTATTTTTTATCAATTCTCTTATTATAAGGAATCATGTCCGCAATACTATGTATATCAAATCTCTATGAACGTTTTAAAGTGGTCAGTAAATTAACAAATAAAAATTTTAATAGTAAATGATTGTTCAGGCATTATTTAAAGAGAGTACTTAAGACGATAAAACAACATACCGTTTTTCCTTTTAGATTTATATATTAGTGAAAATATAACTAAGCCCGAATTCATTCGTTTAACAAAGGGTAGCCTGTGATTACCAGTACTCTAAGAGTCCTGTACATCTCTATGGGAATCATGAAAATCAATTTAAGGTTTTAGACGAAAAAGCGAAATAGATTAGAAAATTCAATTTGTTATTTATATGAAATACGATTATGGGTATAATTGCATCTTAAAATTAATAAAACCTATGGAATTAAATTTTCAAGTTAATCATTTTTTTTAAATGTCCTCTAAATCTTTAGAACCGTTGTTGAAGTACACATGTGTTAATATTTTATGCAACGTTATTGTGTATATTAAATTACTACGTTTATTTTTTTCAGGCATCGAATGGGATGAACCTCCAGAACAGAAAATAATGTTTGATCGGCCATATTTATTCTACGTCCGTTGGCATAACGTTACAATACTGAGTGGTAACTTTGTCCTTTAATATCTACAATAATAAAGAAATATTATATATAAGTTCTACCATATTTTCTTTAATCTTTACACATATTAAATAATTTACCTTAGAATATTGTTTTATGTTTTACTTTTCACGATTGAATACATTTCATTACTTTGTACATTGTTTGTAGCAAATGCGTTGCCGTGAAATCACTTTGATAAAGAAAATATTAAGATAAAGCAATGTGTTAAGTTGCTTAGAAGCATATAAATTTGGCCAATTTCCCGTAGGACTTTTTATGCGATAGGAAGGCATGCAAAGACTACGGCTTTCTACTTTCTCTTCTCCCATATAGCATTCATACACGCTCGAATTATTGACATATTCTTGATGTGGACGTTCCTTATAAGAGTAAGGCTCCAACGTCCCCAGAGCTTATTATTTTGAACAGCAAACTTCTTCCATGCACATTTGAAATGTCGCTTTGAGTAAAAGTGTTTAAGATTCTTTTAAGTTTACCGTATATTACCTACAGTTAATTTATTGATATTTGTATTATTTGTTGCGTGACGCTACCATCTTCAACTATATTTAGATAACAAAAGTTTTCGTTCTACAAATTCAAGAAATTTGATAGAAATGTGGAATTTTAATTGAACCACTATCTTGATTGACAGTATCTCTCTCTCTTTCCACCACGGCACTATTTTTGTTACATAATTATATATAAGTAATTTACCGTACCAAACAATTTCGGTGTAATTCTTATAAGATTATCTACATGATAAGGTACAAGTATTGAAGTTTAAAAATTGCTAATGAGGTATCCGCCTTATATTAAACTCACGAACCTTGTGCGTATTGATCTCTTGAACAATATTACATTATAAACTTGGCGTGCGTGAAGTGCCAAATGGGTTAATGGCCATGAAAACTAAACAGAACATTACAAAATATAAACACAATTCAGTAAATTATGTCGTATATATCATCCTCTTTATTTTATAAAACTAGCGTTGGCCCGTCTTTTCACTCGCATAAATTTTATATATGTTTTAGCGACAAAAAACTCCTTAAATTCAAACATTTGCCTGTGAAACGCACCGTACTTATTTTTCGGAACCTTAATAATTTCTTTAAGTATACTCCTCCAAAACGGCTGCACCGATTCTTATGAAATTTTATATACACATTTAGTAGGACTGAGAATCGGACAACATCTATTTTTCATCCCCCAAAACTTTAAGGGTAGTCCAGCCCTGAATTTTTTTTTTCATTCAGCATTTAAAATTACATATAACCCTCAATTTTCACCCCTCTACAGTCAACCCTTATTTTTTATGTGGCAAAACGACGTTTACAGGGTCATCTAGGTCCACTATTAAATAAATAAAATATTAGTCGAAAATACATGTTATGTTTGTAATAAACCATACGATTTTTATGTATAGTGAACAATGGATGTTAGAATTAATTATTATACATTTCATGATTAACAAAGGAAAACTAAAATGACCTAAATATAATCTTAGTAACTGCGACCTTTCTTCATAATATAATTTCTAATATTCTCAAGCAAAACTGCTGTTGCAACTAATACTATGATAACAATACCAGTTCGATTATTAATAATTTAATTGTACTGCCGTGCTAAACGGAAAGGCAACATCTTCGGGAATTGAAAATATAAATTTGTGATTTTTAATAAATATGACCATTTCCAAGTAAATACATTTATTATACAAATTACATTCCGATGATACAATGAATTCTTTTACTACAGGAAGCTGAGGCAGGTGACAAGTACCGGTTCCAAAACGAGTTTTTAAATTGCTTTATATACTAGGTAGAGTAGGTATTTCTATAATAATATTTCTCACTGCTTGTGATCATTTATGTATTAACAATTTAAGTCAGCTTCAAAACTCTATTTGGTTAATAACAAGTCAATTAACTACTAGTACTACCTACCACACGTTTACCATTAGACAAAGCAGTAATACTAGAACCGGATTACATACAAAATCGAATTGAAATCCTATCAAGTAGGATAGGTGTCCTAAAGTTATACAATTCCATAGATGTATGGCTAATAAAGATTTTAAATTATATATACCCTTAGGTACTCTTTAAATTACCAATATTTAATAGGTATATAGAATAAAGCTTCAAAATAATTTGTAGCTAATGAAAGCGAACAAATCCTTCCCTTACAAATTCATTACATATGTTACGTTATACACCTATCTACTTCAATGTTTGATATCTATTCATCTAGGTACTATAACAACAGGATTTAATATTAAAAACAAAATATAATATACATAATACTTGTAAGTGTTCCTTAACACATTGAAAGACAAATAAAAATACAAATATTTTCTTCATGTAATGTTTTGGAATGGTATCATAAAATTTTGCATGCATCTAAATTTGCATTTTACGTATTAAACTGAAGCTAAGTTATTTTAAAATATATATTATAAGACAGTATTTAAATAGCTAGGCTATTTCTCAAAGCTCAAATACAATTTACAACTAATTTATTGTTTTAAAATAAACTGTCGTAATTAATATTTTGTGACGCTGTATACCGCTTATTAAGTATTCAACAAATTTTAAATAGAATTATGTGAAAGTTTACAAGCTGCTCTTCACAATATTAAAAATAATAATAATAAAAAATAAAAATCAACATTATTAACAAAGTATGAAATAAAAAATAATAGTCAGTATTAAAAAATACAAACTTAAAACCTAAATAAAATAAAAACATAAACTACTCTTAAAGAATGAAATTCATTCATTGTATTATGTATGAGGATTTTTCTAATGCTTTATGGTATGCTCATGTGCTCATGAGCATACCATAAAGCATTAGAAAAATCCTTGTCTGCTGACAAAAAGATCAATTTTACTTTTTCATTCATTAAAAATAGTTTTATGTTGGTGTTATAATCCCACTAAAAATATATTATAAAAAATAAGTTAAGGCTTACTTAATTTGCATGGTGGTGGTAATAAGAAGTCAGTTCCTCGTTTCTCTTACATTTTACTTTAAACTAGGTGACAACACTTCATGTGTATTTTGGAATACTGCTTCCTGTGAACGAAAAACAATAGTTAACCATTTATATACTCATTCAAAATCTCATTAAGGTATAATGAATAATATAAAAAATATTAAAATAAAAAACAATTGATATAAAAGAAATGGAATAATAGAGAATTTTCAGTATGCAGATATTTATTAATTCGAAATTTATCAAGTGTAGTTACAGAATAACAATAATTTTATCATGTCATGACACTTTTGTCCACTATACATTCTCTTTGACTAGTTTCAAAGTATCAGCTACCGATTGCTTAGTGAGGAAATTGGTAAATACCACTTATCAAGAAAACAAACTATATTTTCAATTACTATTACATTTTGCAGAGAAAATAAGATGAATTGTTACCATAATATAAATGTGCAAATTATTGTTTTTGTACATTTAGGTACTACTATGAAGCAACTATATTCAATGCTTCCTTGCACTATAAACGCCCTGTTGAACATAAATCATAGTTTTAGAGTGCAATAATTAATCTAATATGTAATCAAATTAAAAAATATTATATAATCCCAATAAACAATCGGCTGCTGTCTATAACATTAAATACATGAAGTAAATATTCAAGTTGTTTGTATGCCCATATATTTGCATTTTGTGACACACCCTAATCAAGAGGATGTAACAAAACATGTAAATATTTAGAGGAATTATTATTAAATAGGCTAGATGAAGTAACTAACAGTATATGAAAGTTATATTTTCCTAGCTAGCATTCAATGTTAACAATTAACATTAATATTTAAAAAAATTAAGAATTTTATAACAGTGTATATTATCTAAAATACTTAGATGTATTTTTTGTGATGGAAGGTGTTGTCTTTATTTTGAATTTAAGGTATAATAGATTTTTAATGAATATCTATTTTCCCATATATAATGTATTTGAAAAACACAGCATTATAGACACACTACCATACTGCCATTGCTTTTTTATTGACAAATGTTAGATAGACTTGTGGCAATGGTAACATGTCCATGAATATAAGTTACTTAAATTTAAAAATCTGGACATAATAGTAGTTGGATTATTATACATGTCATATAATTATATACTCTATTATTTTGATAGGGGATACATACTGTAGCAACTATAACTTTATAATTTTTTCATTCACATTCTATTGAGCAACCCTATTAACAACTTAAGGTAATGCTTGCGATCTAATCTGATGCAATAGCTATAACATCTACCACCAAAAAATTAATTAGCTTTAGTGAAAACTTAATTGTACGAATATAGTTCAAACCATGCAACATAAATATACTATGGCTAACGTTTAAATGAAGTTGACACAATCATTATTATATTAAACTTTTTACAATCTTAACAATAACATCATAAGACATTTCGTTGACATAAAGCCGGGATTAATTAAAATTAATTTCAATTGTCACAGGAAGTGAGTCAATATTAGTCACAATAATAAAAGATATACAATTTAAAATGGTCGAGTTGCCTCGTATCTAGGTTACAAATTACTATAACAAAGACACTTATAATAATATAAAATAAATCACAAAAGCATGATTATCAATATGATCTATTAAAGGCCTTAATTTACTCTCTGTATCTAGGGTCACTTGGCAGATTTGTTGTCATTTCTAAATTAACTAAATAAATTAATATTACATAATTGTGATATAATGTCCGATGATTCTTATTCACAATTATTATAGTGCCAGGAAATATTACAACTATATATTCATAGTTACATAATAATGGACAAGCTATTGATATTGAATATCACCTTAGATTTGGATATATTAAACTTGAGATAGTTTAACACAGAACAGAATTTAAATGTATCTAATAATAATGAGTTTCATACAATTTTTAAGAGACCACACTACATATTTATATGTATGTAAAATTTAATACTGAAGGCACTATAATGTTATCATGTTAATTAGGCTATAAATGAGATCATGATGATAAAAATGAATATTAAATGTGGAATGTCACCCTTCCATGTTAATATAACTAAAAAAATGTCCTATTGTGTTAAAATTTGGTTGTGATATATAAAAAATAATAATGAATACTGCAATATTACATCTTATCATAATAAAATGAAATCTAAGACTTAACCGTAGATATATAAACATAATTGAAATTATAAGTCTAATGACATATACTTACACAACTTTAGTTCACATATTTGTATTGTTTTGCTTATAACCATGAGGAACAGACATTTCATTTTCAAAGCAATTTATTATCAATAATGACATTTAAAACATTTAAATTTTATGAAGCTATAAACTAATAATTTACATGAAAGCTTCTCAATATTACTTATGAAAATCATTACATTGATTGCAGTAATGGAGATAGAATAGTTCCAAAAAAATTATAGATTAGATATTAATACCCTATTTATTTTAGGTCATATATATTTTTCGTGGATCTTATATTGATAAGATTAACTGAAACTACAAAATATACCTACCCAATACTCAAAATCGTGGCTTAATAATACACTACTTAAAAAAGCAAACGGTGTGGCAGCAAATGTCTAATATACTTAATTTAAATTGATTGGAAAATGACTCGAAAATTAGCGCTGGTTTAGAACACTTAGTGTATAAAGTTACTGTGAAATTCCGTAATTGACCCCACCTGTGTTGAGGCCAGTGTTCTCTGAGATTCCCGGAGCTGGAGGCGCAGGCATAGCTAAGGGTGGCGCTTGCTCACCGACAGGACGCCCCTCACCTCCTGGCTGTGACGTCACTGGCTGCACCCCATCTGAATCATCACGCTCCAGCGTGTGATAGTCTCCAGACTCTTCTGGTGGACGTGGTTTACACTTTCCGCAGCAGCAGTTACAGCAGCAACATAAGCAGCAGCAGAAGTAACAGCCGGTCAAAATACCGCAAACGACAAATAAGGTTTTGCACCATGTACTTGTAACGACAAAATAGGCGTTGACATTTTCCTCTCCAAATTGTTCAGCAATGTAAAGACCAAGGGAACCGTAGTTGTCATATATATTTCTTTTCGTAGCGTCACTGAGTATTGTATGCGCACGGTTCACTTCTTTAAATTTCTCAGCCGCCTCAGGATTGTTAGGATTTTTATCTGGGTGGTATTTTAGTGCCAATTTCCGATAACTTTTCTTGACATCATCAGCCGTTGCGGTTTTGGGTACTTGTAATATTAGATAGAGACTATCACCCGCAGTAGATAACTTTCGTTTATCCATTGCTATGTTGGAGAGAAACACTATATAATGCTTTAGAGTGAATTAATGACGCTACACGCACAATTACTAGACTTAAGACGATTCCTTAGCAGGCTATCGTTTCTTTTTCAGTTTTCGCATTCACCGTTTACTCATGAAACAGTTAACAGATATATTAAGACAAGGTAGAGACAAGACCTCACAGAGCGCAGACTATAAGAATTAGGAATACCGATTTTTATCGATTACAGAGACAAAAGTTTATAGTCTATAGCCACGTCTCTTTTTAATAGAACTATTCGAAAATTTCCAACATGACATAAAGATACCTAAAATTTGCTAAATGTCAACTAAAAAACGAAATGCGAAAATGTCAAGAAATAAAAATCAAATGTTTGTCATGAAGCTTAGAAAACCAAAATGAGAATTTACATATTACGAAATACTTAGTTACGATACTTTTAAGTGTTGACATAAACTAAGATTTGCTAGAAATGCGTAGTTAATTATGAGTTAATAAAAAACGGTTATTATTTATTGAAATATAATATCGTCATAAAATCATTATTAACTAATCCACTAAACAATTATGAATGTTACCATCATGAAGGCCCGTGAAGTGATTCAAATATATACTAGGCTTTTAAATCGTAGACCGTATTTAATGCAAGCTATTCAGACTGGAACATTAATGGGAGCTGGAGACCTCATATCACAAACGTTCATAGAAAAGAAAACTCTTAAAGAAGTCGATTATAGTAGAACTTTAAAATTTTCTTCAATAGGTTTCTGTTTCGGTGTAAGTTATTCAGTGCACATTTGTGACAATATTTTTGCAAACATATTTTTATTTATTCAATACATCAATATATTTTCAGGGTCCAGCGTTAAGAGTATGGTATGGGCTGTTAAACCGTCATTTAGGATCTAGTGGTAAAGCTGTCGCGCTCAAGAAAGTATTTATTGATCAAGCAGTATTTGCTCCAAGCTTCCTCTTTTTTCTACTTGTTAGTCTAGGAGCATTACAAGGCAAGTCATGGGACTCCATAAGGGACGATATGAATTCAAATTATTTTGATATTTTGCAAACAAATTATTACATTTGGCCTTGGGTCCAAATAGTTAATTTTTATTATGTACCTCTTCAATATCAAGTATTACTAGTACAATCTATTGCACTCTTCTGGAATACATATCTGTCTTACAAGACAAATAGAAAAAGATTGTTAGAATAGAAATTCTTGTTACATAATATGACACTAAACACATGCTGATATATATGTACTTTCAACAACACCATTATATTGCTTATGTATTTACTATATAAAGCAATTCTTGCCATTCTACTTTAATGACTGTTATAGACATTTTAACACTGATTACTGTAAAATGTACTCTAAACTTTAAAATTTAATATATTAACTGAATAATTCTTTCTGTATGTTTATAGTTCAAAATTATGCTTTAAATGACAATACCACCTATCAATATTTTTAAATCTTTTATTCACCTACAAGCTATAAAAACAACCAGGATTGTATTATATAATTATGTAATCTCAGTATATGCTGAATTGTCAAATGAGTGAAAACATTATTGAATAATTACTAATAGTCTTAATTTAATGATAGTATTTAGTAACAATAATAAAAATTAATAACTGCTCCCTTTTTTTTAAGTTATCCAAGTGTAAAACCAATGAAAAATGTTTTAATTATACTTAATCAAGGAACTGCAATATATCTCTACTGCATATTAAAAAATACAGGTTTAATGGTAATCTGTTAATGTTTTCCTATTCCTAAAAGAATCAGTCATAAAGCAATGTAGTAATATATTGGCTTGATAGGTTCTCAATAAGTAGTAAATAAGGAAATATTTATTTATACAATAGAATTTAAAACTGTATGATGGTAACTGTAACAACAAATATAATATTCTTATGATTAATTTAAATATAATTATTCTACAGCAATAATTATCTCACAAGGCGTGGAAATTTTCTTCTTCATTTGACATTGTATAATAATGTTTCATCTTCAATTTTTTTGTGGTTATTTAGTTCTTGTTATGGCAACCAATGATTAATAATTTTTATAAATTGGAATGTTCTGTAACCATGTTCAATCTCGCTCGATCCTATTCCTTAATTTTTAGTAAATAACCCAGTGAATGAAGTTCTAGATAGAGAGTAGTCTTCAAAGTATATACAAAATTTAGAAAATCATTTATATTTTCTCTAGAATAGAGATTTTATTAATTTTGTTAGGTATATATAAAACGTCGGGATACTGAATAGTGAAACGCATTTCGTAGGAACTAGGCCGATGAGATTGTGTGACTGTTGATTTCAAAGTTTAGTCTCCTATTTTCTAGGCGGGAAGGCGACTGGTTTTTACATCCCTTATTATTATAGGTTATTATCATTAGGGTAGGTTAGTTGTAATTTAACAAATTTCATAATTATGAGATTATTAAAAATATTTCTTATTGACTTATGTGCGTGGGGCGCTAGCGTAGTCTAACGCCCACTGTCGAGTAAATCTGTTGGCGGCTCGCAAAGTGAAAATCTGTACTTATAAAATATGTCTCATGTCTACACAGTCACACACAGTAGAACTTGTCTCTATTGTCGAATTGTAATTAATTAATTAAATATATTTTAATTATTCGAATACCTAATCGATTATCGAACCACGTGGTCCAAAAAAAAACATTAAGTATAGTCTATGGCTGTGTTGTGGACCGGGGTTTAAACTTCAGTTTTTAAGTCAGCATTTCATCTGTGTAATAAATAAATATTAATAGGCTTTGTCAATCATTAATTAGTTTTTTTTTTTGACTCAGTAAAGATCTTTAAGTTGAATAGCAAAAATTCACGAGGTAAGAATTAAAATATAAGTAATCAAAAATAGATGAATATATATCATCGACTAAGCTGTGAGCTTCCGAATTCCGATGATAATTCACAGAATCTATACTCTATAGTAAAACAATATGTCGGCAACTGAAACATGTAAAGGAATTTTTTAGCCTTGAAATCAATTGTGTAATGTGTAGGTCAAATCGGCTAACGCAGCGTTCGGAACCGTACGATAATTTTGTGCCTACGTACGATGTACGATAGCATATTATTATCGTACGCTGATTATACTATAATTTCTATCATGATGCAAAATTTGAGAATTTATATTATTTCACTCATGCACTCATAGTCTAAATCGCAGTAGCA